>CAIGRF010023968.1:7814-25531 GCA_903798235.1 Fraxinus ornus
CCTCCATTTAAGACACGTCATGGTGCATCTGACTTTTTTTACCTAACAGGTTCCTACCCCTGGAGAAGCTGGCGAGTCTCCAGTGAATGCTATCCCTAAAACTGAAGATGGTTTAATTGATTGGTCTCAAGTGAGTATCACTCAATATTCATTTTCTTTGTTCTAGTACCAGCAGTTGATGGGCGTTCAGCCAACCAATATCAGCATATTCACTTAATTTTTAGTTATATCACTCAATTGGCTAATCTGCAGATTCTTAATATCACTGGTGTAGCTTCATTTGTTTCCCCCTGTTTTGTGTCAAGTCCAGCTAATACAATTTCATTTTCTGATTTCTTAAACAAATAGTTTGCTTTCATATATTTTTAGGGAACAGTGTTACTGCAAATATAAATAAAATGATATCTCACAAATTGTTTTCCTTCTCTTATTCCTTTTGTCAAATGATATTGCAATATCTATGGAATTCCGCATGGCTACTAGCCTCCTATGCATTTCACAATTACTGGAGATTCAAAAGTTCGTGTGTTGTGCACCACACTGAACGCAATTAATTTTGTGCAATAAATACTTTAGTGATTAACTGGATTCTGGGATTCTTTTTGCAAGTCTAACCTCGAGAAAATGTACACGTGGAGGGATCACTCTTAGTGCATCTGGTATATATTCACCAGTATTAAACCACTTCCCAGATGTGTTGAAATACTCCTCTTTCCAAATAGAGCCTTCTAGAAATGAGTTCAATTAAAAATATCCAGGCCATATAGATCCAAAGAACAAAAACTGAAAAATATGTGCTCATCCTAAGATGATTGTCCAGAGGAACATGGAGTGTTTGGTGCCATTTAAGCTTTTTTGACTTTTTGATGGTGATCTAATCTGCAGAAGTTATCATTAAAAGATGAAAATTTTGGTTCTGTGGATATTTTTGAGTGAGTGGAGTGATAAATTCTCAAAAGTTGCACTTTAAACTAGTAAAAATTGGAGTGGAAGAAAAGAAAGGAAAAGAGAAGGCTTAAAGGGAGGATACAAGTCCTGGAAGAGAGTTGATAGAGCTGCATTCCATCTTCTCTAGATATCTATTAACGTGATCAGTAATGCATACAGGTAGGGGCAGAGCTAGAAGAAAAGATTCGTGGGGGAAAATTACAAAAAAAGTTAATCGTGGGGGCAAAAATTGAAAATTACAAGGATTTTTTTGAAAAAATTGAAAAAACTATTGGGCAATATTTGAAATTCTAAATTTAGTATGGGGGCAGTTGACCCCACTGCCCCCACACTAAATCCACCCCTGCATACAGGAGTGCAATAATGTCTATTACTAGTCAACATTGTGATCACTTCACTATTTCGATATTCAGATCCATTCGGTTCATTAGTGATATCTGAGATCTAAAATTTGATGGGGGAATCAACTTATTCTTCTTTTCCTTCCTTTTTCTTACACACCAAGGAATGAAAAGTTGGTGCCTGGAGTTAAAAGTCCCTTCAGCAATTTCTGGGTGTGATACTAATAAATAAATGTTTCTGCACCCTTTAGTCTGTCATTTTTGAGGAAGATCATGTTTCAACCGCAATCCATCTTTGTTACATGAAGTGCAATAATTGCTCATGCTGAGTAATTTGTTTTGTTACAATAGTCTTGGTTCTTCAAAATATTCTGATGCAAGTCAATTGCTTTTCTGTGGGTCATTGGTAAATCATTTATAATGTATTTGGTTTGCTTCTTACTTGGTAGGACTTCTTTGGGAAACCTGCATTTCTAACTGTATCTGGGCAACTGAATGCTGAAGCATATGCTACTGCTCTTACTGATGTACGCTTTTCCTCCCAATCTTTTCAATTTAATATGCCAGAATACTTTCCGCCTTCTACATCTATTCCCTTATTTATCCTCAATTCCAACTGTTATGCAAAGTTCAAACTATTTCAGGGTTGCAGTTGCAGTTGCTTTTGTTTTGTTTAAAGTCTGACAGTCATTTCCTCTCTACCAGGTGTATACATTTGGTCCAACATTTAGAGAAGAAAATTCCAACACTTCTAGGCACCTAGCCGAGTTCTGGGTATATTTATTATTCCCTTTTAACTTTTGAGGTTCAGTTCCATCAGTATTTAATTATTTCCTTGCAGAAAATCAGTGAATAATGATTCATATCCAATATGGAAAAAAGTGTTTTAACAGTTAATTTCCTTTCTAAGATGATCTAACCAGAACTTGCATTTGCTGACTTAGATGATGACATGGCATGTGCAGCTGCATATATCCAGTATGTAGTATGTAACTTTTCACATCTATTATCTGCTCATTGGAAATACTAAGATTTGTCTTGTACTCATCTAATGTGTCTGTTTTTAACATGAAAGGTAGAGTATGTTCTAGAGAACTGCAAGGAAGATATGGATTTTTTCAATACTTGGATTGAGAAAGGAATCATCAAACGCCTGAGTGTAGGGGGGTTTCCAGCTTTTTACACTAGACATTCCGTCATCCTATTTTAACTTATTTGTATTTTTGTGAGGGCATCTAAATACTTTGTTTTTGACACTTTACTTTACACGGTAGATACTTATGTTTCTGATGGCTTGTTCTTTTTCGATAATATGTCCAACAGGATGTTGTTGAGAAAAACTTTGTTCAGCTGACTTAAACTGACGCAATTGAGCTTCTCCTGAAAGCAAAGAAGAACTTCGAATTTCCGGTACTTGCAATTTCTTGGTAGTCATGTCTTTTCATGATTGCTCTTGTTTGCATGCTTTTCCGAAGTCTTCATGTGGTTGCTATCATAAGTCAGTTTACGATCTTGTGCTGTACCAGAACATAGACAGTACTGATTGAACAAGTGCATTAATTATACTTTGGGAAAAATCTATATGTACTTGTTAATAACTTGAAACAAAATCAGTCGTTAGGAAGGTCATTCTGCTAGCAAGATAGACCCACTAAAACCAATGTGAGAGTTTATTACACACTACTTTAACTTCTCATGCATAATTTTCTCCCTTCTAGAGTAATTTACGCCATTTGCTAATTCTTCTTCTGAGTAATCCAGTCAGTCTCTTGTATACTGAAGACTGGACAAAATGGATAATTTTACCTAGCACGTCAATTTATCAATCAGTTGCTTGCATTTCTGATTAGGTACTATGGGGATGTGATTTACAAAGTGAGCACGAACGATAAAAGAGGAGTTTGGTGGATGCCCTGTAATTATTAGAGACTATCCAAAGGCATGAATATTGGCCTAAACACATTAACAGTAATCTCTATATAGAACTGGTTATTAATGCTTCTCTCTGAAAAACTACCAGGAGATCAAGGCATTTTACATGCGGCAAAATGATGATGGAAAGACTGTTGCAGCCATGGATATGCTGGTTCCTCAGGTACTAATCGGTTAATAATTTTTTCTGGGACATTAAATGACTACACAGTTGCACAACCCATACATCATCTGAATTTAATAACAGTTGATTCTTAATCCTGAATGTGTTCTGCATGTAATGATATACATATAACTGCATAGCATACGTTCACATCATAAGTACACATGGTGGCATGCGTTATTACTTTGGAGTACACATTTTTCCGGTCGTCGAAAAATTCACCTTTGCATCCTGGATGAGCAATTGAGCATGAATACAAAATATATATTTGATCATTCATTCAATTACTCCTATATTTTAGCTTCCTGTACTCTATGACCTTGTTTGATGAAATAATCAGGTGATCTTTCCTTTTAGAGGAAAGTCATTGTTAACTAAATAGCACATGGTGTGTTTCAATTGGGTGTACGAGTGCAGCTAGACTTGTAAACTTCTGCTGTATGTTTAGGTTCGATTCCACCATCGCACCCTTTTTTGCCCCTGTCAAACATTATTCTTTTAAACTAATCATTAATACCAAGTCTTCATTTTTGTGTGTTTTGGGTGCGTCCTGGTTTTTTATAATAGTCCAAGAAGCCTTTATTTGGTAAAATTCTGTTTTTCCCTCGTCAAATTCTAAATTGTTTATTTGGCTGCCTGACATGATTTTCTTCCCCAGGTAGGTGAACTTATTGGTGGAAGCCAAAGAGAGGAGCGTCTTGACTATTTGGAAGAACGGTTGGATGAATTGAAGCTCAACAAGGAGAGCTTTTGGTGGTATCTTGACTTGCGGCGTTATGGTTCAGGTGAGGGACCTTTACATAATTTGACACAATTCTCATGTTGCAGTTTCATTTCAGCTTTTAGTTTCTGTGGAAGACCTGCAACTTCGTATACATAGCAATGGATTCAACTGGTGTGTTAACACCCCTCAAGTGCTATTTGTTTTTGAAAGTAAAACCTGTATTTTGAATCAAAATCCTGTAATTAGGTTGCAGTGGGCTAGAATTCTGTCATATCTTAAAGCATCTTTTGGAAGTGTTTTTTTACAATTTAAATTATAAATAAATATAAATGAGTGGTAGATAAATGGATAATACTTGTGGATCCCTCAATATGTGTGGATAAAAAGAGGTACAGTGTTTACAAACAGTTTATAAACATGAGCCAAACATACACTTTGTCTGATGACATGTTGCTAGGTTTCTGTAGCTTTAATAAACTTAGGAACTTTTTCCTTTCGTTCTCCCTATACATTTTTTTTCCTTGAATGCTATCAAATTGAAAGAAACTGTCCAATGAGTTTGATCGAAAATTTTTATCTTCTCGTCTCCAGTTCCGCGCGCTGGATTTGGATTAGGCTTGGAAAGGCTTGTGCAATTTGCAACTGGAATAGAGAACATCAGAGATGCAATACCTTTCCCTAGAACACCTGGCTCAGCTGAATTTTGAAGTTTGGTCGACACTGTTGATAGTGTAAGAAGTAGAGTTGCTCAAATCTCCACTGTTTGCAACGAGATTTTTTTGTGCTTTTAAATCGTTAACTTCTGCAGACGAGAATTTAAGATAACGGAGGTGGTTGATGGTTTAGAATAAGTAGATTATTTATGCATTGTATCATATGAAGATGATAACCACTGAATAATTTATTTAATACCAAGTACTACTTGACTGTTTGGAATGAGCTCCAAATTATTCTTTATAAATACTACATATTTTGTTAATACGAGCATTTACTTTGTTTGGATTTGAAATTTTAAATATATATAGATACACATCACATGAGATGTAATAGAAATATTTTTTTTTCCTAAAATTTGAATTTGGTTTGCAATTCGTTCAATTTCAAGGAGGTAATTACTCGGAGATTATTGAAATGTAGGAACAACCTAACGTTGCATTTTCAAAAATTTGCTGCCTGTATTCTCCGATTAAAAGATGTCGTTCTATGAAAGGAGCTTCGGTAAGACAGTCCTATATATACACGATAGAATCATCCATTCAAATGACAAAATTTCAAACATCGAACCACTCAGAATATGACATATCTCGAGTCGAGTAGCACGAATTTGACATATTTAAAACTACCATGTGCACATAGTATCGTCCTAGTGAAGCCTTTCTCCATTATCGCTCTCTCCATTATCCTGCTCAACCACAATGTTAAAAATGGCATTTGCTACCAAGATGGCAGCCTGGAGACAAGAATCATTCTTGGGAGAGACAAATTCAACAGGGCTAAAAATCTTGGTGAAACAAATTATTGAATTTGACTTTGTTTATAAACTGGTTGTTGAACTTGATACACTGTCCATTCTCTTGAATTCATTCAGAAGTTACGTTCCTTGAACAAATGAACTGTACAGTTTGAACTATTTCTTTGCGGTATGCCAATATTATGAGAATAGCACGGCATTAACTTTGCGGAGACGAGTGAAACCTATCTCTATAAGTACATCAAACAGCTAGGTGACAACTGATTCTCAACATACGGTGTGAATCGAGAACGAGAAGGGGCTACAATTGAGAACATAAAAAAGAAAGGAAAAGAACAAAGAAAGACAAAAAAACCACCGGGTCTCCCTCGAACAAAATGTACCTGGCAATCTTCAGCAGCATGGCGAAATTAGAGAAGCAAAATTTACTATTTACATCCCCAGTGCATCAGAGTTCCACTTCATGAAGGTAATCCCCAAAGCCGGGCACATTCATTCCCGGTTGCACTAAAGAGTCTTTTGGCGTGAACGATGAAGGGTGGTTCAATACCTCTCCCAAATGTTTTACTTCAGCCTTAACAGGACTGAAAGAACCGTCAAGACTTCCACTCCATGATGCTGTACGCCGTGAATGAGCTGAGCCATTGCCACTCGTCATCTCCATGTTAGAGATGTTGCTCATGCTTGCGAATTTTTGATTGGCCATGGAAGATGGAAGTGCAGGAAACTGGAATAAATCACTTGTAGAGGAAGTAGAAGGATTTTCAGTAGTATATGAAGTATCTTGCATGGTATTTGCAGGCGTGTCTACGGACTGTTCAACAAACGGTACGGACGTTGGCACAAAGAATTTTGGGTTAGCTGCACTTGCTGGTTTAGCAGAAGGAACAGATGGAGACTGGAACAAATTTGTTGGGTTGCCACCACCCTTGTTAAAGGTGTCAACATACCTGCCAAAACGCAATAAATGAGAGCTCATCAATGTATGCACTATGTTACACCTACGACATGCAAAACACATCCCAGGCAGAGCTCACATCATTTATTTCTCTTTTAACTCACATTATAAAGACAGAATGAGAACACGTTGAATCAGAATCTATGCTGAAGCAATGATATGTGCACCACATCCCAGGCAGTTAATGTTATTTTTTATTTTCATTTATTCCTCTTTTAAACAATAACACTATAGCCGTTTCCACAGTTCACCCAAATATGATCAAGAAACAATTTCAAACAGGCAACAGTAGGAAAGCACAACTCTCTATTGCAAGTTTGCAAGAGATGCTATAATGGTTTTTGGTTTGCCAAGTCCCATGGCATCGTAAGTAACAAAAATAAAACATTAGAATATAATTTGATTCAGAAATTGAATGCTGCTGTAAGCTGTTCTAGGACAATTTCTGGGCAAGTAATATTCCGCTTCACTTAATCCACTTAATCCAAATAGAATCGAGAATGATTCAGTCCACGAAAAGAGTGAATTTTAATATTACCGTGATCGAACACCCATTCTTCCACGGGCTGAGAATTGATTGGAGGTTGGAGGAAGTGGTGGCATTCCTGAACTATGATCTGAACCACTTGGACTTTTAATCTCTGCACTTCCATTGCTATGAGAAGTTTCACCTTGTAATGCACTCTTTAAGTTATAATCTGATGTTCCGTTCTGGAAAACTGAAGTTGGTGGTGGGGGTGGAAGGGCTGCTTCCTGAGCTGGAGGTTCAGCACCTTCCTCCACCCATCTCTTAAGTTTCTCGTCATAATAAAACTTGTTTTGTTCACCCAATTTTGCCTACAGAAACAGTGCAATCATAAGAAAACTTTCATAGGAACCAAATTTAAAATTTGAAGTGCAAGTCTGAGACAATTTTGCTGTAAACAAACAACTCAATCGACTTGCCTGGCGACCTTGACGGGGTTTCAACACTAAACCTACAGTCTTCTGCAATAGCTGGGATCCAAAACCAAAACGGCCAAAACGAGATGTACTTCCTGCTGCTGATGCTTTATCTTGCTCACCAGTGGAATTAACTCCCTTTACCGAATCACCCTGACCCTACACAAATGGCAAGATCTCATACGTGTTCTACCCAGATTACAAGAACGTTTCAACACGTCAATCAATCAGTAAAACTCGGAATTTATTGAGTGGAATTGCGATTAGAAGTTAAAACAAACCTGTATTGGACTAAATCCAAAGTTAGGTTCAGAAATACTTCTTGTGTGCATTGTCAATTTACTGCCATCAGCTGCCCCTTCACTTATAGACTCCATGGATTGAGAAGGAATTAATGATGACATAGCCACTGTTGATTGACTAGTTGATACCCGAGGTCCCATTGATTGATGATGATGCACTGTACCATGTCCAGTGCCACCTGCTGTCGGCACAGGTGGGGGTAGGCCACCAACAACCCGATGAGCAGTACTATCGAAAAGCGTGAGCAATTTACCCACCAATTTGGCAGGGGCTAAATTTGTGGAGAATCCACCCTGCATTCAGGAAGTCATATTTATATCTAGAAAATTTGGTCAAAATGCAAATTAGAGGTTATAGAAATACCTGTTGGTGAGCTTTTATCCTTTCCTCAAGAGATGATATTAACTGTCTGAGCGTTTCCACCTCGAGAGATCGACCAGTTTTAAGTGATTTTAATGCTGCTTGACAATATCTGAATTATTAAAGAGTTATGTTAAGACAAAAGAGGCAAAACATGAAAAATCAACTGAAAACTAGTAGCATGGTAGATACTTCAATGCATCTGACATTCTCCCAACTTCTGCCAACATGTGCGCATATATGAGCTTGTACGGCTGAAATGGCAGAAGGGTGAACTGAGAGTTTCCTAGCATCTTTGAATATTCATAAATCTCTGTCCTCTGTCCAAGCATGCAAAGGTCAAGTAAGCTAGTCTCATCACCAATAAACCAAATAAACACAAGCATACAGACTTGATGCATTATGACCAGGCAACTGGCACCATAATTGTCGCTAGTACCACCTAGGTGCCCAGGCTTGGTCCCACTTCCTGGGCAACAATTGCCTGGCTAAGTTCATTTAAATAAAACTTCTATGCATCGTTATATGCAATATAAACCTTTAGATTACAGTCCGATAGCTATATAAAACATATACCATACAAGACCAAAGGAGAGAGAAATATTGAACAGTTTGTGGAAAGAGTATAGTGGTAAAATAGGTTCTTCCTGCTTGTCATGCTTTTATTCAGTTTTTGCCTTTTCTTCCTTTTATTTAAAAATGCTGCCGGGAAAAGTACCCAATCACCTAGGCCCATTTTCTATGCTAACAAGGCATTATGACAAATTTGAGTGGAACAATGCATTATTGGTCACCAACTACTCAGCCAACCTGAATAGCCTCTGGACTAGCATAAGTTCGTGGAAACTTCAAGTGATCAGCACCAACAAGACAAAGCCTGGCGCTGTCTGAATATGCCTCAAAATTCGCTTCCGCAACCAAATAGCATATGTGAGCCGCTATGATCTGAATAATAATTTCAAAGAAAGCAACATACGAATTCAAGTCAGGATGAGAAATTATGAAAAATAAGAAATAACCGCATCCAGAAAAATAGACCAGAACATACATCACTTCTCTCTTTCCATAAACAATCTCCCAGATGAATAAGCACAAGTTCGTCATCTTTTGTTCTGTTAGCAGCTATCACAGCTAAATTTTCTTCCCAGTCATCCAGCATGCCTTTGGCACCAAACTGGGTAAATGACCAAAAGAAGCATAAAGAATTAATAATTTGAAGCTTAAGATAATTTTCTTTTCATTTCATTAAATATAGGAGAAAGAAATAAAACATGTATATTAAAAGGATCTTGAAGTAAATTTTATTGCAATCTACAGAGACACATATTCAACAGAACGTTCATTGCATACTTGTGCAGATTGCTGAGGCATATTTATAGCACCAGCCACGCCACCATCAGCTGTGGAATCCGCTGAGAAGACATCAGCTGGTTGACCAGCAATTAGCAGGCATAATGTTCGCAAAGGTGACCCTGCTACCAATTGGCGAAGTGCCATTTGCTTCACAGTTTCAACATAGAACTGCAATGGTAAATTGGTTATAAAAGCAAAAATTGACGGGAACATGTATAAATATTGTATTTATCAAGGTATGATTCAAGCCATTCTATTGGCCAGCCAAAGAAAACAACTCTCATGCTCACAAACCTGATCGCCCAGTTGTGCAGCAAGAACTAAGGCAGGACCCCACAACTGACCCTCCTGTGCATATTGTAAAGCCTCTTTCTTTCTTCCAGAAACCAGAAGACTTTGAACCTCAGCTGCTGTGGCCTAAAACGTGAATTGGCAGTTATTAAGGGATGATGGGTTGTACAAAAAGCAACAAACTCGCAGGGTAGCAATCAAATACCCGCAGTTGTCCTTCAGAAGGCAATTGCTGCAAGCAGTTGGAAACAGCACCATATTGACTAAATTGTGTACCATTCTTTTTGGCAGACGCAAAGAGTTTGGCAACTGCAGATTCTGGAACATCAGTTTCCTATCAAAATAGCAAAACATAGAGAACAAAAAAAAAATACCAGATTAGTGAATACAATATCTCAACCAACAAACAAAGGAGACATATTCCAGAAAAAAAGGCCTCATACACTACTGAGAGGGTACCTACGATACATGGGATTCTCCTAACCCTACGCACTTTACTGTTCAGAGAGTATAGTAGGACTGTCGGAAGAGTGATATTTACTCAGGCAACTTGACATCGTATTAGAAACAAGCCAAATCTTTAGTGAATTAAATATCCAGAAACTTGGACATTTACAAAGATAACTTTTAACTTTCTTCATATATATTCCAAATGACAAGTTTTGTGCACAAACCAAACAAATACAGCTGGTGAACAGTATGGAAAACAATGACCAGCTTCCAGTCTCTCCTCAATCTAATTGTCAAGTACTTAAACATGCCCTAGATAGACTCGAGATTGTAAGTGGGCCTCTTAATAGATTAGAAACATTTATCTTATTTACAAAATCTTGTGGCTCAGGGTTGTTCAAGTCTTTCAGACATGTTAAAGCATGCCAATAAAAGTTTTCCATAATTTGAGTAAGACCCAGCTTCTTTAGTGCATCAAAACTCAAGGATGTGTGAATGATATATATACAGATCAATTGAAAAATAATTAATAAGGGGATCCAATGTGATTATAAAGTCAGTAACCTCAAGTGAACCCCCCTGCATTTACAAGACAAATATGTAGCGTACCTTCAAAGCTGCGTCAGTACCGAAAGGAGATCGAAGTTTTCCATAATACTGACAAGCTATCTTAAGCAAAGACAGGAGCAACTTCAAAACTTCTCCCTTCCTGTAATCCATATCAGGAGACTCAGAGTTCATCATCCTCTCATCAATCCATCTGTTCAACTCCTTAACACCAACACTTCCACCGGTAAGAGGACCAGGGAACGATTGTTTACAGAGAACCCGCAAATAACTACCACCACCCATTCCAATGCTTGAAGAATCAACTTTTTCATTGACAACTTCTGCTAAGTTGAGAACAGATATTGAACTTCCTACAGGGTTCTTCACATAAAATACACAGACCATTTTCAGCGAGTGCAAGTAATACCATTAAGAAAACTAGAAAAATATAAATCTCAGACTAACCTGGCTTCCAAATGTTGAACTTTCTATAGCGCTATTATCTTTCATCACAATGAGCTTTCCACCAAAACCAAAAGTGACCAAAGCATGTGAAGGCTGGCCTGCAGATGATCTTCCAGTAGCCGGAGCAGACGAGAATTGGTGGGCACTCTGCAATTGTTTCTGTGAAAAGTTAAGGTTACTCTGATTGCTATAGTAGTCATTTGGGACATGTTTGTGCTCATTTTGGTTGATTCTCGGCTGATTAAACTGATGGCTAAAGTTCCCAGCAGGAACAAAACCTTGCGGCACAGCACTTGTAGAGAACTCATTCTGACCTTGACTTGCATTCCCAAAATAGGAACTTGCTCTCTCACAATCAACAGTTCTTTGTCGGCTACCTTGACTGCTAGCAATAAAGTCCTGCCCATGCTGAGTCTCCAATTGTTGGTTTCTGTTATATTGTGAAGCAGAGTCACTATTTGCAACAGTTTCAGGCTGCCAAATAGCTGATTTCTGTTGATTGTAATTACTGAAGGACCCCGCCCAGTTGTGATGCTGGCCTTGGCTGCTAAAACCTTGAGATTCATAGTTATTAACTTGGTCATATCCACTGTAGGTCTTCTGATCATTGTTATGAGAAACTGTTTTGGTAGAGGCATGTCCATTCTGATTCACCTGGTCTTGAGCTTGAGCTGACTGAGCAGTTGAAGTGTACGAGTCCAAACTGCGCCAATCCTGGGCAATAGTATCATAATACCAACCAGGGTATTCAGGATAAAACACCATATGCTGTGGGTATCCGTTGTTTACTTGAGCCTGATTCCAATCAGATACAGCCTCAGTAGTATCATCACTCACTTGTGAAACTTGATTCCAATTTTCTTTGCCAGTTGTAATATCACTCGCCTGTGATACCTGATTCCAGTTAGTAACACTCTCAGTCGTAGCATTCTCAGCTACAGTCTCAGCAATAGACTGAGCAGATTTCTGCAAGTAAGAGACATCTGCATTACCGTGAGATTGCCCCCAATCAGAAGTCAAATTAGAGACAACATTTGCTTGCACACTCGCACCTTCATCATAACCATCCACCTGATACCACTGGCCAGTATTTTGATCATACTTCCATCCGGGATAAAGATTCTCCCAATACTGACTGCTATTCATATCCTGCCCAGCTGTACTCTGATCTGCAGTTGACTGATCTGAAGCTGTACCATAATTATATCCTTCTTGATTTTGCAAATAGTTAGTTGAATTCGCCACATGTGCAGATCCACGCACTTCGTTCCCAGAAGCAACCTTGGACTCAAATTGTGAAGTATTCCCCACATTTCCAAATGCATCACCAGCAATATCCCCTCCTAAATCAGTGAAAAAATCCGAATAGGATCCAAACCCTAGACTATTATTCTGAGATAAATCAGCATGAAATGCACTCCAGTCCACCTCTTTAACTCCCGAACCCCCCGATTCACCATCACTCTTACTCTTGACCGCAGTATCGGACAATACCTCAGCCTCACCCTTTCCATTCTCTGATTTGTGTATCAAACTATCAAACTCAAATGACTTTGTCGCCTCTAATGTACTTATACTCTCTTCCACATTCCCCACTACCATTTTCTCAACTTTCTCAGACTTCCTGGTTAAACCATCAACCTCAGTACTAATGCTATCATCATTTCGGTCATTAGCATCAGTGAACTCACAGTCATCAAGCCGAGTGATACTCAAATTCGTAAAGGCATTAGCCTCATCGGAATCGTTCCTGTCGGCAGAATAGGGGCCTACCACTACCGATGATGTGTTGAAGTCCACATCGTCTTCGTCATTTACCAATTTGTCGAAGAAATCCTCATCAGTGTTATCCTCCACCTGGAATGGAGCAGGATTCGAAGCCATCTACTCGAACCCTAACCCTACTCCGCAAAATCCCAAAACTTTCACCCAAAAAAGAAATCAAAGCCCTATATTATTCGAGTCCACAACGCTCAGATCCAACAAAAAACAAATCCACCAAATTCCAAAACAAGAAACCCAAAAAAAATCCAAATCAATCGAGATCAAGGGTTTTCAGATCACCCAAATTCCACAATCATCAAATTAACAAGAAACACCCAAAATTCCCAAATTTTGGTTTAATTCAAAAGAAACCCATCTCACGCACAACACGAAAGTCATTGAGTAACTTATCAACCAACAGATCAAATTGAATATTCTCAAATTAAACCAAAAACACACATAAAAATAAGCCTTTCTTCATGTATTATTCTAGAGAGAGAGAAGAAGAGAGAGAGTGCGTGTGTGAAAGAGAAGACAAGCCCTTGATTTCGCACCCGGAGGTCTCAACAACCCACAGAAATTATTGGTTTCTTACAATTGTGTGTGTGTGTCTTCGTGCTATTGGGATTTATTCTGCGAGTTAATTAATCAAGGGTGGAATTTTGAGGGAAATTGAGAGTGAAAATTGGACAGTAAATTTTGGGGGAGTTTGAGTGAAAATCGATTTGTGTTTTGAGGATGGAGAGAGAGAGTGTGTGTGACTGTGTGAGATTTGGCAGCATTTACAATGTAGGGTTAATTTATTAGAAGTCGGCTTATATTATAGGTGACTCATGCAGCGAACGTGTGGCACAATTAGGTGGGAAGGGGTGTACAATCAATTTATGTGCCAGTTAGATTGCAACCAATGTGTAATTATAATTGTGTTTAAATCAATAAATGTTCATTAAATTTTCTTGGGCTTATTATTTATCGAAGTAAAAAATGTATTTCATTACTCGTTCATTTATAAAAAAAATCTTTTCAATCCATCGTTCGTACGAATCAATGACCTTTTTCTCAACGGAAAAGTCCAATAGACAGAAAAATATTAGCTAGCATTCCTATGACGTTGAATTCTCAATCCTTGTACCACAACAAAAACGTAGGAGCCAAAACACATTTTTGCACTCATAAGGAGACAACCATCTTCTTCCACACCGCCATCTCTGCCCAGAATAGAAAAATAGAAAAAATATCCTCTTCTTCCAATAAAACGTATTGAATAGCAACCCACTTAAAGAGACCAAACATCAATTAGTAGTATTCAGGATCGGCGATGAAATTGGGAAATTTATTGGAAGGGTCGATGGAACGAGTTGGGAAGAATGTAGTAGGTGGTTTCACTTAATGGTGGGATTTTGAATATATTTAAATTATATTCATATCCATTTCGAGGATGGATATGAGAAGTGACGGTAGCCCGGCATTATGTGACAATGGTATTGGTGATTTGATGCATGATGTGGCGTTATGGGTCTTTGTTGAGTAATGTCATTCATCTAGATTATTGATGATCAGCAATCTTGATTCCAATTACATGATTGGAATCCAAAATAGATCTTTGCATTTATATTTAAAAAGTTCAATCACTTGGCACCATTTAATTGGCATTTAGATTGCAGACTATTAGCTGTCTAGATGAATAATATTATTTGTCTTTGTTGAGGGATGGAATTAGGGTGGTGGAAGGGTTTTACACCATTCAAGTTGTGTGTTCCTACAAGTATAAAATTGTGTTTTGGCTCTTGCGGTTTTTCATTTTAGTTTTATTTTTATTTTTATTTTTTTTGGGGTAGTGGAACGATTTAATGCCATTTGAGTTCCGTATGCCAAGTGGACTTTTTAAGGCAACAAAAGGAAACAAATTCTTAATAAATGGTGGGTGTGAAAAAATTTCATAGATAGGTAAGTAAGAAGATATATTTTTTAGTTCAGTGAGTACATAGTAACCTGAAGAAAGTTCTGCGAGCATTTAGGGAATTGTTATGTTGGTCGATAATTTGAATATTTGAACAAGCTGGTTCTTAACATGTCAGTCTAATTTCAAAGTTGGTTTTGATGATGAATACCGTCTAAATTTCTCTTAAATCATCATATGATTCTCACATATTCAACTTTATGAAGCTTTACAACTTGGATTGGTGCCAAAAAATTAAGGGGAAATTGTAGCAACGGCCCATAACCTTTTCGTTTTTTACATACTTTACCTCAACCTTCATTTGGTGCCACCACAGGTCCTAAATCTTTGAGAAAATATACAGCAAAGGTCCAAATGGATGGGACAATTAATAGACCAAATGAGTAGATTTGACCAAATTTAAAATGGGTAAAATGGTAATTTTTTTATTTACCATAATAAATAAACAAACAAAAAAATAAAAATAAAACTAAATAAATAAAACAAAAAACATGTTCATTATCTCTCTTTTTCACCCCACCCACCACTCCTACCCCTACCCCTACCCTAAACCAAACCAAATAAACCTTTTGGCCACCATGACTCACCACCATCCTCCACCGTCACTTTACTCCGGCCAACCACCACACAAACCACCAGACAACCATACCATTAGAAAACCCTCACCGCCCTCTACTCAAACCACCCAACATCAGTAGGGATGGCGAAAAAACTCGTTCATCCCAATACTCGTGGGGCCCCTCCCCCAATGGGGCGGGGATTACCTGTCTAACCGAGTAAACAGGGCGATGGTCATTACCCCTAGGTGGGTATGGGACGGATATGAGAAATATAGTCCCCGTCCCGTTTAAAGTTAATTTCAAATTTAAGTTTTTTATGGAAAAAAAAAATTAATAAATTTATCATCATTTTTAAGAGAACATAAGTTGTTTTTAACAAATTGGTAAAAAAGTAATAATATTTACTTACTAAAGACATAAAAAAAATAAAAGCAAAAAATAAAAATAAATGTGGCAAGTTGCCCCTTCCCGCTTTAGCCGGGTATGAGGATGGGGCAAGGTAACAAAAATATCCGAAGGAAAGGGGGTGAGAATGGGCGATCCGTCCCATACCCGCCCCGTTGCCATCTCTAAACATCAGGCATCAACGCTTCCTGAGTTGGCCGGATTTACTCATTAAAACCACCTACTCACGTTTACAAATATTGGCAGCACAGTCTCCTACGGTGATACTCACAGATTACCCATGTCACATGTGGATTCTACTCTTGGGCACCCCTGTCCATGGTCTTCTAACATCAAATATTGCAACAAATCAAAATCTATATGTCCATTTTTTGAACCCAGTGAAAAGGAGCTTTCTGAAACATTTTTTGGCGTCGGCTGTGGAAGTCAAGATCGCGGACCATCCACTCTCGAACCTCTTCAACAAGGCGCATCCATTGAACCCATGGGTCTTCACCAGTTTGGCCTTAATTCGATGAATCAAGCTCAGGCAGTTCGCGACCCGTACGTCCATGTCAACTAATGCATCTATACTGCTCCAAACTACAAATTCCATCAACACACTTTCAATCCATTGTGATAAGACAATAGGTTATGAATTAATTGCACATATACAACATTTGAGTGAACCAATTATGGTGAGGGTAGGGGTGGTGTGTAGGGTGCAGAAGTGAGATAATGAACAGCTTTTTTTGTTTTATTTTTATTTTGATTTTTTTGTTTGTTTATTTAATATGGTAAATAGCAAAATTACCATTTTACCACTTTAAATTTAGTCAAAATCAACTCATTTGGTCAACTGACGATCAAATGGATGGTTTTCCACCCATTTGGAACCATCCATTTGACCTCTGCTGCATATTTTCTCAAATGTTTGGGACCTGTAGTGGTACAAAGTGAAAGTTGAGATAAAGTCTGTAAAAAGCAAAAAGGTTAGGGACCCTGCTGCAATTTTTCCCAAAAAATAAAGCGAAACGTGACTTGCATTTGAGCATCAAATGAAAAATTACTCCCTACGCATCCCTTGCCCATGTAAAAAAAAGGACGACTTTTGGAAATTTACAATCACAACAAAACACCAATATAGTTACTAGGATTAATCTACTTGTACAAAATAGTGTACAAAATGGTTGACAAAATCGACACTTGGCGCCCCCCTATTGGAGGGGCGGCTGTGCTCCAAAAGGGGACGCCAGTGTCGATTTTGTCAAATTTTTTGTAATCATGGCGTGACTCTAGTTACTAAAAGCTTCCCTAAGCCATAAACACTCTGAATTATACCTCGTTTCGATTTTAAAAGACGTGTGCAACTTTAGATTGTTTTTCAGATTAGGTTATTTCATTTTCAGATTATATTTATACAATAAAATGAAGCTTTGTCTAATGTAGAGTGAAAAATAAAGATTATAGTTGAAATCGGACAAACAAAAATAGCAAAAGTAAGTGGATTTACAACCAAAGTTTCAAACTTTGACAATTTATGTGCAAGGGTTTCAGCAAATTCACTTGATATATGTTCATGATATAACCCAAATTTTTACCGCTTCTGGCACTTTAATACATATTTTCGCTAAGCACTCGTATTAAGAATAGATTTATTATTTATGCATTTTCACATGATGGAAAAGTTTGTCTTAAGGCCATTACGAAGGTCAAGATCCGCCCACTGGCGGATCTACAGTGGGGCTTAGTGGGGCACGTGCCCCACTAGATTTTGAAGGTTTTTTTTTTTTTTTTTT
>CAIGRF010024000.1:0-33093 GCA_903798235.1 Fraxinus ornus
GATAAATTTATCTGTTTTCAAGTTTGAAGCAGATGAAAAATAAAACTGTTTTTATCTGTGTTGGATTGAACACATAAAGAAAGTGATTTTATTTTGAAATCTTAAGTGGGAAGTGTTTGGAATTCTTTATAACTTAAAAAGATACTATTTTCTTTTAAACAATACCATATTTTTGTAATTGTATATTATTTTAAGGATAGTTTCGTCTTATAAGCTTTGGAAGGATATTGTGATGAATGTAAAAAAAAAAATTGAGCAATGTGAAAAATGACATATTTGACATGGCTAAACTAAAAAGTATCCCTTTTCTTTCACAGTTTCTTGTTTCACTTTCTTTCACAAATCACACTTTCAATTTCTTTTTACTTCACCAGCCGTCCGCCGACGCAACCAGTGAGGACTGAGGACTTTTCCTTCCAGCCGACCGCCATCTCCAGCCCTCCGCCGTCCCCATTTTTTCGTCTCGACGCCGTTCTTAATCTTCACTGTGAGTAGCCTTGATTTTAATAATTTTCCTTCATTTATCAAGTTGAATTTACGGGGATTAGTTATTTAGATGAGGTTTTTTCATGTAATTTTTAGCCCAAATAGGTTTTTTATGTAGTTATTATCTGGTGTTCATTATAGGTGATTTGCACATTTATCTTTTGGTAAATCTTAGGATCCCGTAGACTCTCGAACCTTATCTTGCAACATGGAACAACATTAGTGTGAGAAGCCCGACAAAATGGGATCTGTAATCAACACATCGTTTTTTTTTTTTAAGTGCCTCTTGGCTCGAAGCCTCGAATCATGTATTCTCTAACCCAATTTACATGGGTTTTCCCTTGCAAAGTATGGCCATTCAACGGTCCAGATTTTTGAATTAAGGCACATTCAAGAATGATTGAGCATGTTAAGCACATAAACACAACATGATAATTTCACTCTGTTTCTGTGCCATGTTCAGTAAGTGATAAAATTAAGCTTCCATTTGGATATAAAATTAAGTAATAAACTCTCCAGGTATATAGAAACTTAGATTACCAACCAAGATAAACAAAATGAGTTTCACACATGCATTGCGCCTTAGTAAAAGAAATAATTAGATTCATTTGGAGAGGTTCTCAAAAAGAGAAAATGCTAGGGTACTACATTACTGAGGTGAAGATCAAAGAAAAGTTATGAACATCTCAATATATTTTTTATGTATTAGTTGAAATTATGGAAAATAATTTCTGCCGATACATAGTGAAGTAGAATGAGCCCATTTTAACTTAAATACTTAAGATTTTCAGGTGGGCAATGGTGATGTAAGACATTCTCATAGAAAGAGAGCTTGGTCTCCATGAGAAATCATTCTCATATTAATAGCTTTTTTTGGTCCTCTCTCTTGTGATTTTTTCTATTGAGAATGTGTTACTCTTATGAATGAGAGTTTTTTTTTAATACTCTAAAGAAGATATGTTCCTACCATTCAATCTTTATTGATCAAATTATTACCCTTTTTTTTCCGTTTTAGATGTTTGGATCAAATCATTGTACACCAGTACCGAGCATTGGAAGTACTCCAATACGATCAAGTAATAATCCATCGTACGATGACTTACCTAGTTAGGTAAACACACAACAAGATCTAATAGACTTGCGTGAGGAAGAGGAGGAGAATTGTGGACATGTTAAGAAAAGGAAATTAACTTCGGTAGTTTGGAATCACTTCAAAAAAAGAGTGATTGAGGGGGGAAGAGAAGGCAATTTGTAACTATTGTGATAAAAAATTAGGGGCTAAAAGTAAGAATGGGACAATACATTTGCATGAGCATATAAAAAGATGTCCACGTCGAAATCAAAAAGATATTAAGCAGACAATATTGAATCCAGTAAAGGGAGCTTGTGGGAGAGTTTCATTGGGTACTTACTCATTTGATCAAGACAATGCTCGGAGGGAACTTGGAACTATGATAATCTTGCATGAGTATCCACTATCAATGGTTGAACACGTTGGATTTAGAAGATTCACGAATACTTTGCAACCATTGTTTAAGAACGTTTCTGGTAACACTATAAAGAATAATATTTTCAAAATTTATGATTAGGAGAAATTGAAATTGATGAGCGTATTGGAGAACAATGGCAAAATTACAATCACTACAGGCATGTGGACTTCTAATCAGAAGAAAGGATTTATGAGAAATACGATTTCCTTTGATTTTCATAATTGTTATTTCTATTATTTTTTTTACTGCTAACTAGTTTTATTTATGGTTAGAACATTCACCACCTACATCATACTTTGGATACTTTAGTACGCAGTTGAGTGACCCTGATATTGTAGATGAGGTGAATTGATTTTTCTTTAAATGGACTTGCATATAAATAGTTAAATACATCATTTGTCTAATTAATAATTACTTTTGCAGTCATCAATTTTTAAGGAGCATTATATAGACATTCTAGAAGAAAATGACAACACTTGAAGATCTACAACATGATAAAGTTACATTATGTGTCATGTGATGTTTGTTTGTGCGCTATTTTGTAATTTATTGAAATGTATCTTGTATTTAAATTTTCAAATTATTTTTTCTTTTATGAATAATGTAATTACATAACATGAAGTACTTTGAATCTAAAATTTACTTAATTTTTAAGGGTTTTAAATTTATTGTAATATGAAAATGTCATAATCAAATACATATATTAAAAGTTGAATTTGAAAAGGGAGGGGGAGGGGGGGGGGTAATAAATGGGGCAGGTATGGGGACGGGTATAGGGGCGGGAAATTACCCAACGCGGCGGGGATAGGGAAAGTTTCCCCGTCCCGCCCCGTCGCCATCTCTAACAATCACATACTAAGTCACAAATCATATATAGTCAGTGCTGCCACATGATTTATGAGTCACAATCACATATGAAGTCATAAATCATACAATTAAAAGGTCATGAATAATTTATTAGTTACAAATTGGTTGTGTAATATTCTATAACAGAAAAACTAATCCATACCATTAAATTACAAAAACTCAGTAAAACAATTTTTTCCAAATTCAGTACTAACTCTTCCAGTTGATGCAACACATCGGACAATAAACGACCCCAATTCCTGCCTACTTAATCACAATTCCTGTGAAACACTCATCCGTTTGTCACAATTTCATTAAATCTAGGGCTTTAGGTCTCTAGTTTCCATTGAGAATTTTACACACAAAGGCTGCTGTTTTTATTAGAATTATTTCATAAGTATAAAGTTGACCATTCCTAATAGCTCTTTCCAACAAAATACCCATTATGGTTAAGTACAAGTTTTCCAGACTCAAATACAGATTTGATTCCTGATTTTTTCAAGAGAAACCCACTTGTTAAGTCCCTATTCAATTCTAGTACACATGGATGGCTGTGCAGGTATCATACCACCAACCTTGAACCTTGCTTTGGATTGCATTGATTTCGCTCACCGTAGCGATAATTTCATCAAAAAATTTCACCAGTCTCTCCTTCCTTTGTTACTTTTTGTGCCTGCAATCCCTTTCATAGTGCCCCAATTTTCCACAAACATAGTAAGGTCCTTTGGACTTTTAGTTATCCACATTGTCCACGGCAGTGGATTTCGAAGAGACATCATAAGAATTTTTGATCTTATCTCTTGCCCTTTATTTTTCCTCTATGCGAATATGTTTTTTAATGTGTTCCAAAGAAAAGTCTTCAGATTTTAAATAATCTTTTTCCTATATTTTTTCCAAGTCCTCGAGAGTTTAGCAATAATTTCTCCCGCTTGAAAAGATTTTGGAATATCGATTTTCACTGCTTTTAATTTGTTAACAATGACTTGTAATTCATGTACTTGAGGCAACAAAAGAATATTATCTAACATTTTCAAATCTAAGTATTTAGATATAAGAAATTTCTTAGTGCATTCTTCCTCGGCCTTATATTTGCTTTCAAGTGCATCCCATATTTCATTTGTCAAAGTGGTGTTAGTGTAGAGATCGTACAATAGATTTGAAACAACATATATGATGTGACCTTGACATATCAATTCATCCTCTTGCTTATTCTTTTTCTTGATACGAACTTGTTCTCTATCTTCTTCTAGCAATTGGTTCCAAGTTTGAATCAAGCATATAGTAGATCTTTAATGCTGTTAAAAGGAATTTAAGTCTATCTTGCCATCTTGTGAAGTTTGATCCATCAAACCTATTCAGGCGCACTAAATCTCAATTCATCAACTTGATGGTAGCCAACGTAGTTTCCTTCTCCATTGTAGTAAATGTAAAATATCATTTTTAGATTGTTGAAATATCGAAGAGGAGAAGAACGAGATGGAAACAAGAAATGAAGAATAAGGCTCGAACACGTATGTTATACGTTGTCCTAAAAACGATATATGCCTCCTCTAATATACTTTTAGGATTTTCGGAAAATAGTTTAGAGGACCGACAAGTCAAGAAGTACAAAAGCAAAAATGATTCTTTCTAGTCGAACTTGTTGAAAACTTGAAGAATGTTTGAATATGTATTAGAATGGGAAAAATCAAGTATATAATTCAATGATGAAATCTTATGTTATTTCCTAATGTTTGAAATTGGAAATCTATCACCTATTTATAGATTTCTAACATTATACCACTAGAGAGCTCCAAATAATCGTGAAAAGTTGAAAACTTTCCCTCAAAAGACACCATAAATTCAAATGAAAAACAACCCAATGGCTAAATTTTTGAACCATGCGTACGCGTGGTTATACTCTTGATTACACACAGTAGAAGCAAAATTGCTTCAATTTCCTGTAGACAACTTCTTGTGTCAAGATGGTCATTTGGTCTATGTTTACACACGGTTAAGCAGAAATCACCCAACATTGCCTTCCACTATCATCCAATATTGTCTTCCGATTTCATCATTAATTTATTCACATCTCAACCCAAATTTTGAACAAATAATTATATAACATTTTATCGTCAACACCTATCTTAATCATCATGCCAACATATATATATATATATATATATTATTTGAGAAAAATAAAAGTAAAAATAGCAAGCAGCCAGCAGATCTATTGAATCAGCGATTGCCAACGGCAGTGATTATTGACTCAGCATTCTCAACATGGTTAAATTATATTAGGTCAATTATATGTCCAATCACTACAACATTTTATACATTTTATAGCATTAAAAGATAGCATTCTTATTAATAATGCTATAAAATAGAGTAAATTTTATATAAACTTAATATCATAGCATTTATTAAAAGGCCCACTATACTAAATACATAGCCCAAATTACTTCTCCTTATTTTACATAAATATTGGCTTCCATTTTTGTACCCTATTTTTTTCTTTTGTGTTTGCCTCTTTCCTCCTCCCAGAGAAACTGAAAAACCTCGGCTTGCATCCGCCCGAGAATGAGACCGAAATGAAGAAGCAGAGGAATAGCTATTGAAGAAGAAGGGCAATTGTGGCACTAGGGAGGAATTTGTTCTTGTTTCCAATACTTACCTTCAAGAGTTCAAGGTGTTCTGTTCTTCACCTCTTCTTCTATCCCTAGATGTAATATTTCACCCATTTCTTTCCCTGTAAATTTTATTTTTCAATTCAATTCTCATTCCTACTATAGTGTTTCTCAAATTAGGTTTAGATGGCGGTAATACCAAAGGTTACGAAGGTAATTTTTTTTTTTTCGGTGAGACTAATTTTTTGTTGTTTTTGATTCAGAAGATATGTAATTCTTACTATGTTTTTTAGTTTAGCAATTTTCCATTTACGATTTTGTCTCTTTTCGTGTTTAGTGCTTTTTCCCTCAGAATTTAACCGCCAACTTCAGAACTCCTCTGTTTATTCTCAATGCTGCTTATGATTCATGGCAGGTAATAGTTTAGGGTGGGCTTATTTCCGGATTTTTCTGTTCTAATCAGTGTGCCCTTACTATTCTTATAGATTAGATGTATACCGAGGAAGACCGGACCTTCAGAAAAATATTTGAAATCAGAAATTGATGGTGTTTTTAAGATATTAAAGTTTTCCGAAGTCTTGCAAATAATAAGAATACTAAATGTAGTGCATTTATCTGTTTTTCCTTTGTATTCAGATCCAAGAAAGCTTGGCTCCTAAAATGGCTGATCCTCGTGGTATTTGGTATAACTGAAAAATGAACTGTGCACAATGTTCAGTATCCCAAATCCGATTTCTGCAAGGTGAGTGAGTGTGTATCTTCTTGATATTTCTTTTTTTCTTTTTTATTGAATTCTCATATTGTATAAACAGAATTACACTGTCATTCTACGTAAGTAGGAGAAACTGTATCTTTCCACATTCGACTCCAGTATTTGTACTGAGAGTTGGAACTGAACGAGCTTGATAATCTCAATCTGCGGATCTCTACCATTGTCGCTACTTCAACTTGGGTTTGAAAATGTTCTCCTTGTAGTACTTGAGTTCTGATATGCTTTCCTTGATGTCATCCAATCTGCTTGATATTTCTTAATCTTGTTGTCGTATCTGATGAGAACGAGTAAATCAATAAAACTGTTGTTGAGCAGTTTTTAGGGCTCATATGCTGAATGCAGTAAAAGGCTTTTCTGCATCTAGACAAAATGGGTTATTCATAAATTCATGCTTTGCTCACTCACTGTCAGTCCGAGAGGTAGGATGCCTGGTTGCAGATAATTCTCCATTAATAGGGAACAAGGTATAACCACAAGTACAAATTTTCTTTTAGTTTTCATGCAGTAAGTATAAAAACTCCTATATGATCAGTCCTGCTTATCAAGAAACAGGTTGTAACTTGTAACTTGCGTAGTTCTCTTTAAGTTAATATAATTGCCGTAATCGTTTCTGGTTTGGTATTTTTCCTTAGATTAACAAATGTTATACGGGCTACTTCTAGAATTAATGTTATAAGGTAAAATTTTGTATTCTAATATCTTCGGTCTCTAAATAGAGTTTTTACTTTTTTTTTTACTTTACATTATTTTGATAATCTAACAAGTTGTTTAACTTTGTTAATTTTCAGATTTAAATGCATCATTGGTTGGATGTCTTCTCAAAATATGTTACAAGAGTTCAAGAAATTTTCTTGTCAAGAATTAAAACAAGATCGTTCCAATTTGATTTTGTTTACTACAATTTCAAGCATATATTGTTATTAGTAATCGATGTGTAGAAGAAATATGTCTAAATTTCTCTATTGAATAGCTAAACTTGTGTATTTCTACGAAACAATATTGATGCGTGTTTTGAAATTTAATATTGACCGGATTATTGTTGTTCATATCATGAATGCTATCTAATATGTATATATTACAATCAAGAAATGTTGTTGAAAGTATATGCATTGCATTCAATAAATGCTATAAATTTTAAAATTATGATGGAAAATGAAAGCTATTGAAGATGTAACTATGTCAATTACAAAATGCTATTAAACCCAAAATTATAATGGAAAAAAATGCTATCAAAATAAAAAAGATTGCACGAAAAAAATGCTATAAATACTAAAATTATGACGATAATAAAATGCTATCTTAAAGTTTTTTATAACATTTTATAATAGCATACAAAAAATGTTATAATAGAGTTTGACTTTTAATAACACCACCTACAATAGCATTTCAAAAAATGCTATAGAACATGATAGATAGCATTTTTCGCAAGCTATAAATGAGTTAATTTGTTGTAGTGAATGATCATGAACTTTTATTATAAGTTGAGTTCCCGCAATTTGTTTCGCCATTTAATATTGTAATGAAAACCAATTTTAAGGTGGTCCTTCTAAGCAGATATATAAAATGACGAACACGTGTTCATTTCGAATAAATTAATTAATGAGCAATAGACCTAGATCACTACGAATCTTACAACCAGTTAAATGTTCTTGTGGGAAGACAAAAAAATAAAATAAAAATATTAGTACCTCATCATCATTTTGTTTAAGCACATTCTTCAGAAAAATATTTATAACTCACATTTAAAATCAAATTCCGCACATTTTGTTTGTAGATATTAATCAAGAAATTTAATACTGACTTAGCCATGTAAGACCTAATTAAAATCACTACAATGTGTTATAATTTCGTAGAAGTTTTCTACGCCTTTATATATTATGATACACATGGTCTTTGACCAGTGCAGCAGTTTATAATAGTTTTAATCCCATTCATACGTAAATAGCCTTGATTCTTATCCAAAAGATTTACAGTAATCAGAGCTATAAATATGTCCCTCCAGTACACAAGTCTTATCCAAAAGCAATGCTAGAAAATTGCTTAAAAGTGCTCTTGAATCTTCTTTTAGTTAGTTTATAAACACAGGCATTTATATATAAATATTATGAAGAGGGCTTCATCCTCAGTTCAGATACAACCCCCTACTTATGGAAATCTGATCACAATTCTGAGCATTGATGGGGGTGGTATTAGAGGAATTATTCCTGCCACTATCCTTGAATATCTTGAATCTCAACTTCAGGTAATTAACTTATAAATAGCTTTGTTTCTATTTTTACTTCTTAAAAAAAAAAAAAAAATATGACTCTCGACCTTTTTATTCAAAAGCTTAAACTGTTAGGGAAGACACTCAATTTTTTAGTTCTCTTCAAAGCATCCAACCTTGGGTAGGACCGGATTCATTTTTTCTTCAAAATCTCGTCGATAATTTTAACAAATAGTTAGTAGTTAGATTTCAACTCAATATCTTCGGTTACCCTCATACTACATTATCTTTGTTAGAGAGCGCATACATCCCGACCTTAATAATACCTTATGTTTTTTAGATAGCAGAAACATATGTTTCTTTAAAAATATTTAATTAGTTCCATCGCATTTTCGTCGAAAACATGGCAATTTTAATGTTTGAGTGATAGTCATATCTCAAATAAAAGCTTGAAACTAATCAGAGACAAACACCAACGTATTCATATAAAACATATCTAATAACAAGTTGCCTAAATTTTAAAATGGATGAGATGTTAAAGATTCTACAACAAAATGCATAATATACTACATTGAACTATGTATATAAAACTAATGACTAGAAATATGTGTTCTTCATTGCCAGGTGCTTGACGGTGAGGATGTTAGACTTGCAGATTACTTTGATGTAATTGCAGGAACGAGCACGGGAGGTCTAGTAGCTGCCATGTTAACCGCTTCTAACAAAAATAACCGTCCGTTGTTTGCAGCTAAAGATATCAAACCCTTTTATCTCGAGCACTCCTCTCGAATTTTTCCTCAAAAGAAGTATAAATTATACTTTAGTAGTACAACAAACAGTTACATTTTATATTAATCTTACTGATTTTATGACCATATTTTTATTGATGAGCATATGTAATTGTATTGGTTTCGAATTGCAGTGGCTTGCTAGGATTGGTCGGAAAACTATTGAAATCTATAGTCGGACCAAAGTATGATGGAGAGTACCTTCACAAAGTTATCAGGGAAAAACTAGGCGAGACTCGACTGGATGAGACATTAACTAATGTTGTCATTCCAACATTTAACATCGAAAATTTGCAACCTATTGTTTTCTCCACATATCAGGTCTACCACTCTTTTCATCATTCCTTTCCCCCCAACGTTTGCTTGATTATATTCTTAATTGTTCAAGAACATTGAACACTAGAGTACTAATATTTTATTTGTTTTGTGCTTTTTTCTATCTGAAAACATGAAACTATAATATTCTAACCAACCAATCATTATACTGTAAGTACTTAAGAGAGGCCTCTCGATCAATTCAAGGGCCTTCGACAAAAGTTTTTAGCGTCTTTTCCAGAAAGAATAATAATAAATTAAAGTAGAGAGAACAATTAAACTAAGAGAATTGCTTGACGTACAAGGTGGGGGTCACAGAACCCCCACAGATACCTCACAATAGGGGGGTGGATGGGAGTTTTTTTGGCATTTTTTTATTACCATGGGTCCCCACATGGGGCCACCCATGTGAGTATAAGTATTTGTAAAATTATTTTCTGTACATTTGACTTTACTCTTAAACTAAAAAGTTCTTGCAATAATTGCTAAAATGTCAGTGATTTGAATGGAATTAGTAGCACTCATATTGTTGCATTTTTTCAATGCACATACATGAGCGACAATCGAGGATAATGTCGTGTACGATGTCATCGGTAATAATTAACAACGTTTCGAACTATGATCTCGCCTATGGAGAAGTTGCTGATGTCAACGACAAAATTTTAATTTTTATTTATTTTATTAACAAGTTACTACAAGAATATTGATAATCTATATATCTTTTTATTTTTCATTTGTAACATTAGGGACAGATACTAACCAATTTTCATTATCAACGATATTTTTTAAAAAATGTCGTTCCTAGTTTTTAATCTCACATCGTTCATGAACAACTCGTTTGTCTGGATCTTGAGTTAGATCAATATAGGGTACAAAAAGAATTGAGTCAAACAGGGAATGTAATGTAATTCAGTCCGTATATATGTATATACAGGCCATGAGAACGCCATCGTTGGACGCTCGACTCTCAGATATATGCATTGGCACATCTGCAGCTCCAACTTATCTTCCTGCATATTATTTCAAGAACCAATATAAACAAGGCGGTGTACGAGAGTTCAACCTCGTAGACGGTGGTGTTGCTGCCAATAATCCGGTAAACTAATTATCATTAATTTTATCATATAATGTACACACATACAAATATATATACTTGTATACTTATCATTCATACATACGTACATACATACCAATGTCATTGAATTTTATATAATAAAATAAATTAGATGAATATGCACATACTTTGTTTGACCGTTTCAATATCCATTCCATATATACTAGTCATTTTCTTAACTATCACTAACATTTACAAAAGTTCATGTTTTCTTTTATCAGCAAATATATTATACTTAAATCTCACAAAGATCATTCAGAAATAAATCATTCATTAAATATTAAACATTGTTTTTTGAATTTATAGAGATTAAAGTTGTTCGTCAAATTCAGATAAATCTAATGTTGAGAACTTCTGGTAAATTAATGAACCAATATGAGGCCAAACTCTTTCAACTCTGTTTCTTTTATTTTCAAAAGAACTATTTCGTTTGTTGAAATTTCTCTTTCTTTTACTCATAAAAAAAAGAAATGTTTATCTTTTCTCAAACCCTATATTTATGCAGGCATTAGTTGCCATCAACCAAATTACGAAACAGATTTTGGATGGAAACTCAGATTTCTTCCCAATTAAGCCTATGGATTATGGACGCTTTTTAGTCATCTCAGTGGGCACTGGCTCGTCAAAGGCACAGAAGAAATATAGTGCTCAACAGGCAGCCAAATGGGGAGTATTTGGATGGTTGCTGAATGGAGGTTCCACTCCAATAGTAGATGTTTTCACTCAAGCCAGTGCTGATATGGTGGATTTACATATTTCCGTCGTTTTTCAAGCATTTCATTCTCAAGAAAACTACCTTAGAATTCAAGTAAGATTAACGTTAAACCACATCATTTACAAGATAAAGTTTACATCCAAATTTTTCTCATTTGAATTTTTAACTTCAAAAAATCGTTGTTTCAACACACCAGATTTTATTTATTTATTTTTTTTGGGTGGTGACTACTGGTTAATATAAGACATTTGCCTCTTTTAATACTAATATATACTCATCCAATCTAAAAAGCTAAATCTGAACAAATTTGTTTATTTAAATTGTGTTAAACGCCCTATTTTGTATTTTGTATTTTTTTGTATTTTTTAATTTTTTACATTTATGAGAAATGGCAATTTTTTTAATTGGATGTAAGGAGGACACTTTAAATGGGACGGCCGCCTCAGTTGATGTTGCAACAAAGGAAAACCTGAACAAACTGGTTGAAATTGGCCAAAGTTTATTGAAGAAACCAGTTTCAAGGGTAAACTTAGATTCAGGTCTATTTGAGCCAATTGAAAACAGTGGAACAAATGAGGATGCTCTGAACAAGTATGAATAAACATTAAAAAAAATTAACATACTGCTATTTTTCATATTTGTAATTCCTTTCTATTCATGTTAACAATTGTCCTATTCATTTTGTCTTACAGGTTTGCAAAATTGCTTTCGGAAGAAAAAAGGTTTAGGGACTTAAACTCACCTTTCAGCAAGGAAACCTCCACTTAGCTGAATTATTCTACTTGGGGATTATTTATCATCAAGACATTTATTAATAATTATTTAGTTCATACAGAGATTTTATCATTATTGATTTAATTATAAAATATTTATTGAGATGGATGTAATTTAATTTATTTTTTATCTATTAGACAGTGTTTATTTGGATAATCATGTAATATTTATCTTATAATAAATATATACATACACAATAAAATGAAAATGATAAGATGATAAAATGAAAATTGATGTGAAAATAATTTCTCTATGTTATAAAATAGCGAGAAAAGAAGAAAATGGTAAACGAGTCAATACACTTGTGTATACTTTATTGAGAATCAATGCCCCATATTTTATAGGGTTCAAATAAGAGGTAATATGAATAAAATAGGCTCTTCTATAGTAGATACAACTTATCTAAATATCTTGATAAGACTAAATAGTCATCATTTTTTATCTTATAGTTTTACAACATTCCCCTTTGATGACTATTTACACAATAATTATCTTATTAAAAGCTCAATTTGGCAAGAGTACCAAACGAAGGGAAAAAAAGAGTACAAATAATTATAACAAAATTGGAGTAATAAAATGCTACATCGTTGAAACCTTGTCCAGAAAATCAAGTAGGACAAAACTTGAGCGAAGGAAAAAAGAGTATAGCTACTTCCATGACTTCAATAAATAAAAATTATTCCATCAAGGCATCCATGTCTTGCACACCGATGTCTTCAATATTACAATTCTAGTGAAAAATGTTGTCTTGTATACTCTTTAAATAGTACATCTTCATACGAGATATTTATCAAACTTTGTTTGTCTTTAGTCAGCATTATGATTTGTCGAAAAATAGATTGTATTGTTTCTTTTTGGGGAGTCGTACATAATTTTTAACATTTAAGACTATTATTTTGAGGGTAAATATTTTGTAGGTTATGGACATTCAATACACAAAAAATGTCTCGTTAAAACCTTATTAAGAAAAGCACTGCATGAAAAGTCCTAATGAAGGAAAAAAGATTACATTATTCCTTCGACTATGTTACAAAAGTTGCCTCATTAAAAATCTAGTAAGAAAAACCTGATGGGAGGGTACAATGCATGTTTATTCCCCTCACGATACTATCACTTGAATTATATTATTCGAGCATATTAAATTTTTCAGGGATAGCATTTATAGTGATTCCACATGTGTTGGCTATAATTGTATTTATATTTTCATGCATTGTGAGGATGATAAGATGTGGACTTGATTGCATTCACCACTATCTTTGCAAAATTGATTATGTTAAGAGTCGTCCATTACATGCTACGACAACAATCTTCTTATTTACATTTCAAATAACTATACACCTTTATATTTTCGGATTGTATGCCCAAAAACATCTTGTTTCTCTGGTAAATTCAATTTTACCAAGATTACATCCTTTTATTTGACTAATTATTTTTTCGATCCATATAATTCAATGAATTTATTTAGACATCCTCATTATTCGTAATATGAAATGGTACTTCATGTACGAAAGTGTTGTTGTCAACTTTTTTCTTTACGATTATATATATTTTTTGTAATGACATAACTTAATGAGATATCTTCAACTTTAATGTTGTTTGAACATTTTCTGGGATTTTATAATTAGTTATGTTTATATACTCTCTAAAAATAAACGCCTCTTAATCAAGACCATCTTTCTTATTTACTCCATTTTTTTGAGAGTTTCTCTCTTTAGAATCGAACGTCATAGTGCTTTAGGCGTATCATTTATTTGTTGGTAATAAAATGTCATTCTTAGATATCAATATGAGATGAAGCATCTATAGCTGGTATATGAGATTTTATAAATCTCTTATAGGTCAATAAGTGCATCTTGCATTTGAGTCATCTTTTATATTGTCAAGTGCGAGGATATAGATAGCACAACATGATATATTATGTATTATTTCTAGTACTAATTCCACCCCCCCCCCCTCCTAATGCTGATAAATAGTTCAATCAAATTTAGTATCAACAAATCATATTATAAAATATCACACGTCATAACTTAAGATATTTTATAATCGTACTAAACTTGTATTCTCTGCATTCTTTACTATCCATCTCAGTGAACATATATTGCATTTTCTAAAATAATTAGATGGACAAATTAGGCTCTGACCATAATCTAAATATAGTGGGGAAACTTTTATATTGGTATAATGCTAATAACATTCCCTAAGTAGAAAGGGGAAGTCTTTGTTCTCAATAGTAATGGTTATGAAATTAATTGGAAAAACTTAACAATCAATTGTGTTAAATCATTTATTGTCATCCCAATCAATAGTTATCAAAAGTTTGGGATGTAGACTCACTAGCATTGATAACACACATTGTCTTGATTGTATAACCTGAAAATTATGCTCATAATTTAAAATTTGAGCACTAATTTCACAAATTTCAGATTGCAATCGTCTAGTAGATATATCATATTTATAGATACAAATAATATATAGATGATCAACATGGAGGGTGACTGGGCCCATACATAGCCTAATTAATTTTTAGAAATGTAGGCACTTCAATCACTATTTTAGCTAGTGATGGTTAATGACCAGTTTTCAATAAAGAGAACAAACGTTATATATAAATTCACTGCATTAAAGAATCTTGTGGTTCTATAATGAATGTCCATTTAAATTCTCGATTTCAAAACATTATTGATTCCATGATCTAATTGGTCATACAAAACAATAATACCAAAATTCAATAATTGAACTTCTGGTTCTGTTTCAATTATACTAATATCTGTATAGTATCAATCATGACATACATATTAAAAACTTGGAATGTTTCTACTTAATTTAGTAGAGAGTAAATTACTGTCAACACTAAATTTTATTCTCCCACATAACGTAACATTGTCTCTTCTAGAGTATCAAAAAAATATACTCTTCTTCCATTAAGATTTTGTGCATGCATATCGATGGGCTAATTCCTATGATGTCTGTTATAGACCACCCAATAGCTGTTTTATATTCCCGTAAAACTCTTAGTGGTCTTTGCTCTTCCAACTCTGTCAGCTCATTTGTAATAATCACTGGGACTGTAGACGACTCTCCTAAGTAAGCATACTTCAAATGTGATGGCAGTTTCTTGAGCTCAAGATTCGGTGCTTTCTGAATAGAAAGTAGTAGTTTACTAGGCCCTTTACCAAGTTCTTCAAACTGTCTTCTTCTAATGGGCGGTATAGACTCTACAATGTAGGCGACCTGGCTTATCTCTTCAATTGTTGCTTTTGTATCTTGTGAGTGTACAATAAGATTCTCCAAGTGATCTTTAGGGTGCTCAAGAATGAAAGTGTCCACTATAGCTAAATCTACCATATCAATGTGCAGACAACTGTCTGATTCGGTAGGATACTTGATTGCACTGAAAATATTGAATGTCACTTGCTCGTTCAATCGCAGCATCAAGTGTCCCTTCTGGACATCTATTAATGCTCGACATGTTGCAAGGAATAGTCTCCCAATATTATTGGCACGACCTTGTCCTCCTCAACCATGTCCAAAATGAAGAAATATGTCGGGTAGATAAATTTATCTACCTTCACTAGTATATCTTCAATAATTCCTCTGGGAAATTTTATAGACTTGTCTGCCAACTACAAAGAGATCGATGTTGCCTCTGCCTCTCCTAAGTTTAATTTCTTAAAAATAGTGTAAGACATAAGGTTAAGGCTAGCACCTAAATCACAAAGAACATTATCAAATGTCATTTCACCAACGGTACATGGGATAATAAAACTCCATAGGTCCTTTAGTTTAGGTGGCAACTTTTTTTGTAAGATGGCACTACACTCTTCGTTCAGCATAATCATTCCCAAATCCTCCAGCTTCATCTTGTTTGTAAGTATCTCCTTCATGAATTTTGTGTAGCTGGGCATTTGTGCAAGTGCATCCACAAATGGTATATTGATATGCAGCTTTTTGAATACCTCAAGGAACTTCGAAAACTGCTTATCCAACTTATGCTTTTGTAGCCTATGTGGGAATGAGAGTGGTTGAACGATTTCTTTAGCGGGAACGGTTACCTTAACTTTTGGATCCTCTTATTCTTTTTCTTGCTCTTTGTACCTCTCATATTCCTTCAATTGATTCTCAACTGGGATAGATACCTTCTCTTCTATAGCAATTAATCTCTTCACATTTATCTCAGGAAACTGTACCCCACTACGAGTAGTTATAGCCTTGTAGTGCTCCTTTGGATTCGTTTCAGTGTCACTAGACAATGCTCCTGGTAGTCTCTCTGAACATGCATTTGCTATCTGTCCCATCTGATTTTCCAAATTCTTTTATGGCAGCTTCCTGAATCTTGATACATGAGCATTGTGATTCTCCGAAGCTCTCCCAAAAATTGTAGCGCGTTTTGGAACATGTTGATCGCATCAGTCCGTAGGTAGAAGTTTGCTTGACTAAACGCCGGATATACAATACTGGATTGGCTTTCCACGATCAGTGGAACCATGTACTCCCCCATCTACCTAGCGTTTTCATTGGCTGCAACTTCATGTGGTTGCTCTACTCTTAGATTAGCCCCAATGGCTATTTGATTTGGATTTTCTTCTGCCAACAGCACCAAAAACTTGACAGTTTGAAAACCCTCAAGTGAACGGGATCGTGATCAAGTAATATAGTAGTGTGTAAAGTGTCGAACTCACGAGTACTACATGTTTGATCGAAGTAAAGTTAATAGTAGCCTTAATCGAATAACAATAATAATTTGTAATAAATATATGTCTAATTTATCAACATACTATAAATCAAAGTAAAAGTTTATCAATTTTTTGAGATGCATTGCTAAGATGTAGAATCTCCATTGTTCATCCATTTTTAGTTTAACAATTAAATTGACAATTTGTTATNTCACAAAGCGGATTCGCTCGCCCATTCGCCTTTAGGTGTGATTCAAAGAGGCCGCGGTAACGCGAAGAAAAGTGTTGATTCGCGTGGCTTTTGACAGAACTTTTTTTAAAAGTTGATAACTTTATCGTTCTTACTTCCTGTGGATATTTGTTTCTTTGCAAAGCTTATAGTTTTTTTAGCACCTAAAAGAACAGGTGAGATAGGGGACATTCCATGTACCATACTGCTTTGTCATAGGAAATGACAAGATTGGCGACCAAGGGTTGGTGAGAGAAAGACAAGAACTCATAAAAATAGGCTTTGTCCATTGGGCTAGTAAGAGTGTTATAAAAGTTTAGCATGAACAAGCAGAAGCCGCAACAATAAAATAGTATCAAAGAAAAGCGATTCCACTCTTTTCCTAAAATCCTAACCTACAAGATCATAAGTACCTGAATATGATAAGCAACCGTCAGAAATCAGTGAGTGAAATAAGACGGATGGAGAGAAATAATAATAATAAGTGGATGAAGCCTTAGTCCATTTTAACATCCAATCTTACCAAGTCTGCAGGTCAGAAAGGCAGATGGGCATGTTCATCCCTTTTTTCTGCTTCCATTGGCATGAGTTAGAGTCCTCTCCTGCAGGAACCTGGCACCTTCAGCTGATCTACGACCGCCCTTGCTTTCAGCTGCATTTTGCTTTGATTTTCTTCAATGGACCGCCTCTATCTCTACTCTAAAGGGGCTTACGCACTTCGATTCGCTGCTGTATGTGTATGCACCAAAATCCAATCATTGTGCATACATCTGTGGTGGCTCCTTTCATTTAGAGTTGTTTAAAACGAAAGGAAAGGCTCTTCCACTTCTATTTACTATATACGCTGTTCGACTGAACTCGTTGGCTCCGCGTTCATGAAATTCCAAGACCCCAACAATTCTTCGATCTAAATTTCGGGCGTATGCAATTCGTTCATCTCTAGTACTGAAGATAGAAGGGGAAGGGGAATCCATCTTTGTTTTTGGCTCGCAATAAAGCTAGGGTCCTGATCGAGCAACTAGTAGTCCTATCTATCCACCTCTCCAAACACAATATCTTGAGTACCAATGATGGTGACCACATCTGCTGGCATGTGATGTTTGGACATAGAATCGAGTCCTTGTGAATGGGCAACCCAGGTGCTCTTATTTTACGATGGTCATTCCCTCACCGGTTTGACTTTGATCGACTTGCTCGCACATCATCTTTTTTGAGAGAAGAGGTCAAGGGGCTAAGTGACTCTCGAAAGTTATCTTTTGTATCGCATCAAGAGGCAACAATTTAGAATATATTTTATCAAAAGAACTATCAAATGTCGTTATTTTTAGTCCCGAATAAGTGTTAAAATTACACTTCACATTCTTGATCAAATACTTTATTACTTTGTCATATAACTTCAACATCTCAATCTGGTGATTGGTGTCACAACAAGTGATATCAATCCTAACATTACTGAGCAGAATGTATACGTGAATTTAGTGGACAGATTCCATACGTGAACTATTGTACAGGAAGGAATATAATACGGATTTAGTGGTTGGTGATGAGATTGTAAAATTTTGATAGTAATGTATTCTTTAGACTATGGCAGTGGAAAAAAACGTCCGCAAAAATGATTTCAACAAACTCGCAACCAGCATATATACATAGAAAGTTATTATTACCTTTTAATTAATTCACTTTTATTTTTAGAGACTCGTTCTAATACCATATTATAAAATAGAAAGAAAAAAAAAAGTAGAGAAGTCAATAAATTTATGTGTACTTTATTGCGAATAAATGCCTCATATTTATAAGGTTCAATTACATTAATATGAATAAAATAGATTTTTCTACAGTAAGTATCTTGACAAGACTAAATAGTTATCAATATTTATTTCATAGTTTTACGACAATCTAATTATTTTATTGGTTTTCCTAAATATAAACTGGAAGACTTGGTTAAAAAGCATAGTCAACCAAAGTTTTTGGATAAAAGGCCTGCACTTAATGTTGAATGTTTTAAAGCCCCGTAGTCTACTTTGTTAATTTATATGTTTAAAGTCCAGTGAATTGCCTATTTGGTCACTGAACTTTCAGCCATACTTTCAAGGGGTCACTGAACTTTCAAAATCACCTAAATCATCACTGGACTTTTCAAAATGTTTCCACGAGGTCATTGCACTTTAAAAATCACTTCATTTATCACTGAACTTTACAAAATGTTTCCACGGAATCACTAAACTTTACAAAAGGTTTCTTAGGAGATCATTGAATTAGTGACCAATAGGAAACAATTTGCAAAGTTTAGTGATGAATGATGTGATTTTTAAAGTTTATTGACCTTGTGGAAACCTTTTGTAAAGTTCAGTGATAATTTGTGTGATTTTGAAAGTTCAGTGACTCCATGGAAGCATGACTGAAAGTTCAGTGACCAAATAGGCAATTCACTCGTTTAAAGTCCTAATTATCATTTACTTGCGATGTTCAAAATATCCCCACTGAAAGCTCTATACACCTTGTCCAATAAAAGAGTGTAAAAGTTAACGTGAAAAGAGAATGTAAGTGTAGCATGACTGTTCCGCAAACAATTAAGCTATGTGTTTATCGCATGATCCGTTTTCTTCATAAGAGAAGACTGTTTCGAGCTGTGCATTGGCGAGGAGATTTGACATTTGCACACATCTTTGGTATTGTTTTGAACCCTCATTTCTCATCTCTCCCCATTCTGGTTTGGTGGCGCACTCCATCAGTAGATCTGTCAACATCAATATTGATGATGCGTCAAGGATGGTTTTGTGAGTGGGTGAGGCATCATCATAAATCACGCAGGTCAATGTATTAGGGATTTCTCAACTTCATACGAATTATGCATGATATTAGAGGTAGACCTCATAGTTATTTTAGATGTGATTTTACTAGTTAGAGGACTCGGTCCTTTAGATATTTGGATTGAGTTAGATTCTGGCTACTTAATGGATCACTAGAGGAGGAAGATCATGGGCTATTTAGAGCATCTTTAGGTAGATCATAGACATCATATCATTCGACGGAGATAGTTTCCCACATCTACAGAGAGGGGAATCAAGTTACAGATGCTCTTACTACAGAAAGTTGGGATCATTGACGATATCACATATATGGAGCAGCTGACCTACCACGACATGTTAGGAAACTCGTACAGATTGATAGACATGGACTTCTCATCATTAGAATATGATTTTTTTATTCCTTTTTTCTTATTTTTATCCATTATCATTTATTTTCATTGTAACGGAAGTAGTACTTTCTCATTTACTATTTTCATTATTTTCTCATTTAACCACGGTATTCTTCCGCTACAAGTGAGGACATATTAATAAAATCTCGGAGGTACCACTCTCTTTTAATAAAAAAAAAAAAGAAAAAGAAAAAGAAAAACAATTAAGCTATATGTACATTGTCTTTGACGATGGGGTTGATGATGGATGAGTAGTGGGCAATCTAGTGCTGCCTATTCAGCAGTAGCACTTAGCATTATCTCCTCAAACAAAGCGAGAATATCATTCTGGCCCTGCAAGTTATGCACAACTTAGGCGAAGTTCTACATTCTCTCGTTGTCATGTCCACACGAGATGTAGCACAAGTAACCTTTGAGCCTCTTGCCAAACCTCTATAGTAGCAAGAAGCAGTACCAAGGACCCAAGTCACCATTTCATTAGCAATGAGTGTACTCCTTGACTATCACTCTTGTCTCCTTCAACATGTGCCGCTTATATGGTCTAAACGTCTACCATCTCCTTCTGCAAGACAGTTGTAAAGTATTAAAGCAAATAAGTAAAATATTTGTTCCATTAAGTAATAATGAAGTTAAAGACTAAGTATTTGTTCATTACATATTTCTCCTCAGCCACGGATGGATCCAGCCTTTAATATCATTATAATGTGTGTTCTTCCATAGCTGAATTCTGTTTGGTCACTCAGTTCCACTTTCCTATTATAAGAAGTACCAATATGATTTAATTGAATTGAAACTATTTCCTAATATAAATTGATATATTTACTTCTTACCCCTATAGCCTGACATCGAATAAATGATCTAGAACCGGAAAAATGGGAAAATAAATTATTGATGTTTTGGTTGGTAAATATTTTCCAGTTTTTTTTTTTTTTTTTTTTTTGCATTTGGAAAACATTCTAGACACAATGATAAAAAAAGATTCACTTTTATTGACAATTTGCATGCAAAAAAAAGAGAAACGAATGGTATTCGGTATGATTATTTTTATTTTTTTGGCAATTGGAACAAATTCTAGACCCAATGGTAGAAACTATTATCACTTTAATGGACAATTTCCACAAAAAGTGAAGCCAAACGGACACCAAATTTTCAACATTTTCCGTGGAAAATTATATCAATTAAATACAATTAATTATAATTCACAGTAAAACAATTTCTAGGCAAACAAGTCTCTGTAAAACATTTTATTTTCACTCGTTTTCCACCTTTGTAATCAAACGGACTCTTATTGTGATCTGTTTTCAACTACTACTGTGGATCTATTCTGTGATGTACAATTAAATAAAACTGAAAATAGTCAACGAACTATATAAGTTGACAAATGAACATACACGCAGGTGAAAATATGCATAAATGCACCTGAAATCTTTCACTTTCCCAATAGTCACACAAATAATCCCAATCAGTCGAGTCACAAACTTCTTTAGGCTTAGTTGCTTTCCTATGAGCCATTGGTTGGTCTAGATACTCCTTGTAGTTTGTGCACAGCTCATATCGAAATTCCTTAAAGGAAGTGGCCATTGATTTCTCCATGATTGTATATTTTGTTAAGTGTTATGCCCTAAATTCAATCGATTTAGGTTGTAAACACTTTAATATGTTTAATGCATTTTTCTAGCAAGATCTATTATTTATTTAAATTACTTTTCTAATGATTTATATTAAATAATAAAGTCCATAGATTCAAGTCTTTGCAATTTCTCAATCACAAGGAGTTGTGATTGTGTGATGCAAATTACAATATGACTGAATCTTAAATTATCCGTGATCATAAGTAATAACGAGATACGGATATCGTTATTACTGATCCATCACGTGTGACATTTCTTACTTGAGAAGTAAGTGGCCGATCTCACGAGCTAAAGTGTGATGACACTTGAATGAACACGTCAATATTTTGTTATAGCACAAAATATTGGAGACCCGTCGAGATTCCACATGGAAAACGATCTTAGTATCAGTAATTAATCTCTAATGTTTGGTAGTGGAATTGGTCATTTGACTTGAGATTATCATAGTGCCTTATATGAGGACAATCATACTTTGGTGATGTTGGATGTTGCTCTGGCAAGGGTCGTTAATACGGCATCGTTCGGGTATGTCAAGAATCATATGAATGTTGTGAATAATCAATAGATGATTCGTCACTCTTAGTTAGTAAAAGATTATGATCTACATTTCATCCAATTAAGTTGATAATGAAATCCTTGATCAAAGTGAACTCATAAGTCGAAAAGGAGTTTTCGACTTGCATTAACTTAACAGTGTGATGTAAGATATGATCGATAATTGAGATTGACACATCCATATCTCGCAATTGATCGGATAATATTGACGAAAGGATTATAGTTCCACGGTAAACGAACAAGTTTATTTTTGTCATACCACATGACATTTCCCATTACATGTATTGTCCTGACACATTGCTATATGTCAATCTGGGACGACGGATGTGAATTGATGATAATTAAAAGGGGTCTTTTAATTTATCAATTTTGATTAGATCAAAATAATAATTCACGTCGTTAGGCATCGTGATTGAGAACCTAATGTGTCACACACAAAAGAGAACCAGAAAAATAAGATTTACCAATTAATTAATTGATAATGTTGGACCTAGTTAAGTTTAAGAGATGGGTCGAGCCCGCTTGTACTTATATTAATAGGCTGCTAAAGTTTGAAAACTGTAGAGTATTTTATTATTCTTGTTAGCACAAGAAAAGTAAATTCTAGCCACCATTCTTATTCTCTGTGTGGATCACCATTGGAGGCTGGACAATTGGACAGCTTGGATTGTAGATCGTGATCATTCAAGTTCGTGAATCAGCAAAGGAGTTTGTAAAATTCATCAAATGTATATTTTCTATCACAATTTTTTATCTAAACACAAAGCAGATCCTTGTATGAAAATCGAAATTATTTTAATTTCCGATGTGCATGAATAAATAGATTCCCAACAGTAGTATCAGAGCCAACTTTGTGTTTGTTAGAAGCTGTTTTGTATTTTGGAAAAAAAAAAAACAAAACAAAAGTTGATTGTTTATGTTATTCTTGAATCTAGAAATAATGAAAAATTGTTTTCATCTTCAAAAATCCGTTTTGTAAAAGAAAATAATTTTGGGGTTATATTCTGAATCTCAAAAAAAAAAAATAATAATAAATACCGGATCGGGTCTAAGGGGTTGACGGGGGTGGTCAAGCTTCTATGTCCACATGTTTTGGTACTTTAAGTTTGAATTAAAATCATAACGGTCATTCAGTGACCGTTTGTGAAAGCACGTGAAACTTCAGTGACTGTTTCTGTAAGTTTTAAACTTCAATGACCATTTTGTAATTTTTAGGTAAGTTGAGTGACCGTTTGTGAAATTAACCCATTTGTGTAATCGTACAAAATTATAGATAGATGGATAAATAGATGCAAGCACATGATATTCTTAACTACTGAATTATTAATTACTATGTGCCTTAGACTTGAAAAAAAAAAAAATCATCCACTACTTTTTAGGCATGCAATAAAAAAACCATATACACACTTAACACCTAGGTGTGGAAGGATTATAGAATTGTATGGGCAAATTTAAAAACTTTTAATTGTGGGGCAAAATTATGAAGGAATTTTTTTGAAAATTTAATTCAAAACCTTAGATTTAAAATTTAGTGTGTGCACAGGTGACTCAACTGCCCCCACTTTAAATCTGCCCCAATTAAGACCACATATCCATATAAACTAAAATTAATTTATGGTTTAAATATAAAGGTTATTAAAGCGTCCAAATTAGTTTAGAAAATACCTTAGTAAGAGATGAGAAGTACCATGAATTAACCAGCAACCTCCTTTTATCACACACACACACACACACACACACACACACACACATATATATATATATATATATATATATTTTTAATAGTGGATGAAAAGGAAACATGATTATACTAAATTGGATAAAGCGGTTGAACAATTGACAAAGCGGTTGAACAAAAATGAGAATTTATAGCAGCCCTCTTTTTCTTTAAAAGTTCTTGAAAAGTTACGGGGATCAATCTATTTACTTTTTGTTATGAATTTTAGATCGTAAGATAATAACGATAATGAAATAAACATCAAAACTTACGTGGAAACCCAATATGGAAAAAACCCACGGACAGAGGAGAAAAATCTACTAAAATCAATAATAATTGTGTTTACAATATCAAAATCTCAATTCTCTCAATTGAAATCTAAGCTCTCTAACTCTCAAGATGTTGTTGAATAATCATATGTGGGATACAACGTAGAATATATATATATATTTTTGTTGGAGTTCTAGATGAAAAAAAAAAGACCTAAAATTCGGAAAAACTGAATTGAAATACCTCGGTGGCTCCTTAGTGCCACTTTTGAGCGCCTCCGGCGCCACAGTGCTCGAGCCCAATGCTACAGTGCCGGGTTCCATGTTGCGTCGACGTCCCTTGCCCAGGGTTGCAGCATCGGACATGTTGTTCCATTTTTTTTTTCTTTTCCGCTCCAAAGTGTTTTTCTTCAAAGTCCTTTTCCAAGTCAAAATCTCAATCCTTGATGAAATTTGATCTTCATTAATTTGGACTATTAAAAACCCAAACTCCTTAGACTTCTTTTATTACCCAAATAAGATTGAATTTGGATCACACCACAATTGACGCCGGGCATAATAGAGATTATTCTGTAGGCTGGTTTCAGCAGACAATTAACAAAGAAGAAATAGGAACAAAATCTTTATTAATCAACCAATGTGCGAAACTAACCCACAAGCCGGGTTATATAGCTAATAAAATCATAATTACTGGAATTTTATCAAAAATAGCAAAATTCCAATTTTCACATCAAAAGGAAATATGTAATAAAAGAAATAATATCTCAAAAATTTGGCTTAAATCGAGTTCATAATCTATGTTAAAAGGGCAATCGAAATATTACCAAAAAAGAAAAGATCATATGGGTAAGCGGGTTTAGGTATTGAGCCAGAGATGATGCCCAACTTGTTTTTAGCTTGAAGTGCTCTGCGCATCGCTTGCGACCAAGTGGAATAATTGTCGCTAGTGAGGAGATTCGTGACCAAAAGCACGACGGGGTTGTCGTCAGTGTCTAGGAAAAATAGGTTGCTAGGGTCTATGAGGTTGAGGTATTTGGTTAGGTTTACATCACGGTTGTTGGTTGGTGAATGGCCTGAATGAGCTGAAGGTTAGGTGGGGAAAGAAGAAGAACCGTCTGAACTAAGGAAATCCTCCATGGAAGGTGCTCTTCCTGGCTCTAATACCATGTTACATTTGGAATGGGAAGAAGGTGGAGAGTTGTGCAAGAAGGAGATGGAGAAAATGAGAGAATAAAAATGATATATTCCTCCGTTTCAAATTTGTACGGTGATGGGCTAAATATATACATTTATGCCTAACAAACTAACCATATTCTGGCACAATAAAAAAGCTTCTAGAATATATATACAAAGAATTAAAAAAGAGAATAATTATAATAAGTAAAAGAAAAACGATATATACAAATTAGTCCTTTCCAGACTTAGCATTTGATGATAAATGGGGTATGTCTGTAGTGGAAACTGGATGACCTGCAGCTTGAGAATTTTCATTGTGTAATATACGTTCATAAGAAAGTATATTTTATACATGGTTTAATAGCAGAAACCATGTAGAAACATTTACATTTGCGATATACTCCTTTACATAATGAAAATTGCAGAAATCCCCCTATTTAAAAAAACAAAAACAAAGAAAAACAACTAACACTAGCAACACTATCTTTCAAGTTATATTCACAATTTTCAAACAGTTTCTGAACTTGTTTAAAGGTAAAAAAATTGGTACCAAAATCAGCAGGATTATATTCTATTGGAATTTTAATCAAGTTAATCAAACCTTTTTCAAACATAATTCTAACAAAGCGAAATTTAATATCAACATGTTTAGAATCATGAAAAACAGGATTCCTACTTAAAATGAATAGCACTTTGGTTGTCAGTATAAATCTTAACCATTTCATTTTTATTCATTTTAAATCGCTCTCAACCACAATCCCTCTTTAATAGCGTCACAAGCTGCAATATCTTCAGCTTCTGTAGAGGAGAGAACAACAATTTTTAGTAATTGAGATTTCCAACTAACACAACCATTACATAAGTTAAACACATAAGAAGAAGTGGATTTTCTTTTATCCAAATCACTTGCAAAATCAGAATCAGTGTATCCTTTTAGAATAACACCTTCATTACATATTTGAGATTTTAGACCCAATTCAATTTTGCCCTTTAAGTACCTCATCATCCATTTAATAGCCAACCAATGTGTTTCACCAGGATTAGCCATAAATCTACTAAGAATACTTATTCCATGAGCTAGGTCAGGTCTAGTGCATATCATAAGGTACATAATAGAACCAACAACATTTGCATAGGGTATTTTAGACATTCTATCATGCTCTTCATCAGTTTTAGGACATTGTTCACTAGAGAGTTTAAAGTGGCTTGCAATAGGCAAATTTACAGATTTGCACTCAATCATAGCAAATTTTTCAAGCACTTTATTCACATAAGAATTTTGATTCACATACAAAATGCAGTTTTTTTTCTATCTCATTTGATTTCCATTCCCAAGATTCTCTTAGCTTGCCCTAGATCTTTCATTTCAAATTTAGTTTTAAGCTTTGTTTAACAGAATCAACTTCATATTTTTTACAAGCAAGAAGCATATTATCAACATAAAGTAGCAGGTAAATAGAATCAGGTCCACCTGACCCTTTGAAAGAAAAAACATGAATCAAAATTACTTTTAGAAAAATCCAAATTCTGAATATAAGAATAAAATTTCTTATACCATTGCTTTAGAGCCTGTTTTAGGCCATAAAGGGACTTCTTTAACAAACAAACCTGTTCAAATTTTGAATGAACTTCAAAACCTTTTTGTTGATACATATAAATGGTTTATTCAAGGTCACCATTAAAGAAGGTAATTTTAACATCAAACTGGTCCAATTCCTAGTTAAAATGAGCTGGTAATGCCAGAAGAATTCTAATGGATGTGTACTTTGCAACATGTGAAAAAGTTTCATTATAGTCAATATCCTCTTTTTGTGTGAAGCCTTTTGCTACAAGCCTGGCTTTGTATCTTTTTCCCAAAGTATTGGGTTCACCTTCTTTAATCTTATAAACCCATTTACAATCTACAATCTTTTGATGTTTGGGTTTATCAACAAGAATCCAAGTCTTATTCTTAATTAAAGAGTCTATTTCATCTTGCATGGCATCCAGCCATAGCTTAGAGTCTTTACTATTAACAACTTCTTCAAAAGTCACAGGTTCAGAGTTAACAGATTACATTTCACAATAGAATGTCATAAACTCATCAGTATTGATCCTGGTAGAAGGAAACATATTTCTTCTACCTCTGTCCTTAGCCAACTGATAGTTTTCAAGGGCAATTTCTTGAAAATATTCCTCAGTTTCAGATTCATTTTGAGACAAATCATTTTTAGATTAAGTAGTCTCCACCTCAATAAAAAATTATCAGGTTCAGTCTGATCAGGTACTTAATTTTCCAGCAAAGTTTCTTTAACCAGAGTAGGATGATTAGTGCTTTGCTTTGAAGATGTTTTACAAGAGTACTGACTTTATTTTGAGATATATTTTGAGGATGATCAGTTTCTTTATTTTGAGGTATATTCAGGGCATATCAGTTTCAGAGTCTTTTACTTTTGTCTACTTTATCCTTATATTTGTAAGCATATTCTGATGCTGATTGGGCCAATGATTCCATGGATCGCCGATCTATTATTAGCTTCTATATCTTCCATGGCGATTCCCTTATTTCTTGGAACAGCAAAAAAGAAGATGTTGTTTCTAGATCTTTCATAAAAATAGAGTATAGTGATAGGACTTCTACTACTTGTGAGATAGTTTGATTACATTGGTTGCTTGCAGATACGGGTATATTTTTTCGCCTACCTACTTCATTGTATTTTGACAATAAATGTTATTGAGATTGTGCACAATTTAATATTTCATGAGAGGACCAAACATATGAAGATTGATTGTCAAGTTACTCGGTATCATCAATAGCTTGGTACTATCAAGTACCATTTGTTTCTTCCTCGAAGATTACTTGTACAGGTCACATTCTACTTCCTGATTTAGTTTCTTATTTGGCAAACTCTTGGTACTTCTTGCAGCTGCATCATGGATTTAAGGGGAGATGTTAAAGATCTAAAGGGTAGGTTACTCTTCTCACTTATTTGCTAGTCAAACTATTTAAAGATTCTTGTATTTTTTTTATCATGCAATTAATCAAGAAATCATAGTCTAATTTCTTTTCTTTTTCCCTATACTTTGTTCGTTGATTTATTTTTCTCCAGTTTGAATTTAGGTGCAACAAATATCGAAGAAAAAGACTACTAAGATCTCTGATACCATTTTAGATCAACGGAGTTTTTGGAACATTTTCTTCATATGCTTACACGAGGAGTAAAATTATATATAGCAGGCACCAGAAAAGTAGCCGACGAGTTAGGAAATAACTCCACCCAAGGCTAGTTATTTGACTGATTATAATACACGTGAGTTACAACAAAAATGCAGCTGAAACAAAGATAATTACACTTGATTTATGTTCTCTTTGATTCCAAAAAAGGATTGAATGAAGTTTGGATATTCCAAAGTTTATCAGAATTCGTTTAAATGCCAAAACCATAGTTGGAATGGCCTTAAATAAGAATAATAAATCCTTAACAAAATTAAGAGGAATAAACTAAAATAAAAAAGCCATAGAATAAGTAAATAAATCAACTAAATAGGCAATAATCAAGTCTAAATCGATTCTTGTTGACACATAAAAACGTACGGTCCAATTAGATGGCCCAAGAAGTAAAACCCCAAATAAGAGACTTGTAGAATAGGCCTAAGGAAAACCATAAAAAAGGCCCAAGGCAGAGTTGGACAATGGAGGCCCATCATTGCCCAAGTCTACAAGACGCCCAAGCCCTGAGCGAGTACTATGTTTTATTAATGTTCAGAGCGACAAAGCTGTANGTGACGATGCTGTTTATCGCCCAAGCTTTCGAGACGCTCAGGACCTAGACGCCTCTCATTTTAAGCAATGGTTACCAAAAGCAGTTAAGGGATAATCCCATCATGTCCCACGATCCAGGATCCTAGTTACAAGCAGTTAAATGATACCACTAACGACGACAGTTAAGACAGCAGTTTCAGGATGAGCCAGCCATGATGAAGGACGTGACAGTTGCAGGATGACCAGCAGTTCCAGACGATTCTACAATAACCGTCGAAAGAGTATAAAAGAGAAGAGAAGGAATAGGAGAAAAGACCTCGAAATCAAACACTCTCGAAAAGAGAATATGTAATTTTCATTATCTTTACTTTTATAGCACCTTATTTTCCTTGTTCTGTGTGCTTGCGCCCCTTTGAGGCATTTCGCTCCTCACTCATCGTACATCTTCATAAATAAAAACACCCCTTTTGGGACTTTGTCTCAAGAGGTTCGTTCCTTACACAATCGTTTGAACCCTTCCTTTAATTGTTAGCGAGGCCCGACTCAACCGTACGAAACAATTTGGCACGCCCAGTGGGACATTTGGTGTTTGACGTTTGAAGACATGAGAAAGTGAAGTAATATGCCTCATAAGAACTCTGATAAAGAGCCAGCAAGCTAAGGAATAGTCCAATCTGTAATTGAACGATACGAGGAGCAGCAAGGGACTCCAAGAACAGATGGACAGAGTCGAAGTCGTTATGAGCCAATGACGGGATTGACACTACAACAAAATGTACTTTTTACGGCGTGCAATGCATGCCGTAAAAACCTCTTTACGACATGCAGCCGCACGCCATATAAAGCCATGCCGTAAAAAGTATCTCACTTTTTACGGCGTGCAGCTGCAAGCCGTAAAAAGTGGTGTAAATACTTTTTACTGCGTTCAGATGCACGCCGTAAAAAGTATCTCACTTCTTACGGCATGCTTATGCACGCCGTAAATATTAATTATCTCACTTTTTACGACATGCTTATGCACGACGTAAATATCAATTTAATTTTTTAAAAATTATTTATTCATTTGATTACCAGTAAACCTATAATAATAACAAAACAAAATTAATCCATAAATAATCAAAGTTTCCATTGTTTCAATAAATAAAAATATTGAATACGGTTCAATACAATAAATCAATGTAAAGTTCATCTCAACACTTCTCAAAAGACTACTACTTCAAAAATAAAAATAAATATCAAAGTTAATTTCTTCGACTGACAATTTAGCTATCCCGTGAAATAGTAACTTCCTGCACACCATAGAAACAATAAAGATATGGTTAATAAATTTAGAGTGACATGTAAATTAAATGTAAGCAGCTTATATTGTTGAGATTGAAAAGAACTCGTGACTTGAGATATTTAACTTAAGTACACATGCCTTTATGAACATGAAATGATTATTTCACCAGAAAGTATGATGTGTCCCATATTTAGACTTGTTGAGTGAATAATTTAAGGTTCTTAAGAAATCGTTCTACTTTTTCAAGAAGTGACAAGTAGTTCATAATTTAAACCAAGTGTTTTACACGCCAAAGAGTAGTATTGAAACGAATTCATACAAATCTCAAAAACCACACAACAGCTCTTCGCTAATTTCTTTACATATAAGGGCCACGTAAACGAAATATTGGAGGACAACAAAAGTAAGAGACCGTTACTGATCCAATTGCAATCCCTGTGCCACTTTTAATTCCCTTTTTAACACATTCATTTACTGGCGTGGGCAACACTTAGCTTGTACAAATCTTTTCATTCACGTTCTAAGGTAAAAAAGTCGCACAACAAAAACTCTAGAATATTGTTCTTTCCATGGTTGCAAATTTATTCAAAAGTTGGCATGAAAATAATGGGAAAATAGCAAAAAACTGAAGAAAACGCATTTCGGAAAAATCAACGTCCATTTTTACCTTGTCAGACAAGCAAGTTTTGTGCGGAAGTCGTTGAAATCTTTTGATCGACCTTCGGCATTAAGGTAAGTCTGCATCTCCTTCTCTGCACACTGATGAAGCCTCTCCAAACCAGTTTTAGCTTCATCTACATATATGGAATATGCAACAATGCAATTAGAACAGCACTATTAAGACTTACAAATAGCATATAGAGAACTTCAAACATATCAGAGAGAACAAGATACCTTGCAAGTACTCAGAAAACTGCTGTTTCTTCAAGGTGACCTTGCCACCAGGCACCAGCCGCTCCAATGCCTCAAATTAGCCTGAAGGAGGAAAAAGAAAAGGGTAAAGTCCTTAACCTGTACTTATGTCCTGAAATTAGATTTAATTAGACTTGAAAAGGTTTAATCAGACTTCATATAATGTTTTAAACATAAGATCTCCTAAAAATACCATCTAGACTTGAATAAGTTTAATTACTATTACATATTGCAAATTTGACAAGTACTTGAAAGGAGAAAATAAAAGTGTATCAGGTTGAAGGAAGAAGAGTTGATCTCAAATCATCAAAATAAAGGAGAAATCAGGGCTGATAAAATTTCATCAGAAATTAACAGATAAAAAAGAAGTATATGAAAGGATATAATAAAAGTGTATCAGGGTGAAGGAAGAAAAGTTGATCTCAAATCATCAAAAAAAAGGAGAAATCAGCTTAGATAAAATTTCATCAGAAATTAACAGATAAAAAAGAAGTATCCTGCATATTTATTTTGGGATTACCATTATGCAACCACAAGCAAACCAAATTTCTTCATAAGGTTTTCCTGTCCACAGACACATTCATATTCACTGCAAACTAAGAAATCCGCCTCAGCTCCCCAGGCTTGAACTAATGTAGTCATTCTACAATTTTAATCATTAAAAGGACAACACATGAATCCAAAAAACAAGTGTTCAAGACACTTCAACATTTTGACAATTCATTGCCATTCTCCATAATGTTAAATTCAGAGTTAGAAAGAATGGCAGCAAGCAAGAAGAACACCGAAGAAAGAAAGATAGATTTTTAAATTATTAAAACTTTAACCCTTTTTTTTCAAAATTCAGTTCATAATTCAATATTATTGTCATATAAAATGTTCGTTAAGATATATATGAGACCCTAATTGATTTTATTAAAGGATAAATTGAGATTTACATAATGTGAAAAACTATATTCTAAACAGCAGCTTGACATTTACAATTTACAAAGTGCCCTATTTTTAGTCCCACTATAATGAAACTAGAAAGTTGGGATTCATCATGCCAAAATCGAAATTTTCCCCAAATCTCAAACTTATAGTTACCCATTGCATATACATATACTCTACAGCAGTACAACCATTACCTATTGAATATTGAATACCAATAGGCAATAGAAATTATAGAAAACTCACCTACCGACTTGCAGACCTGGTTCTGTGGACTGTAGGTCAGACTTCATACCAATCCACGAGTAGCATCAACAGGGACGTGCGTGGACGGTGGATGCAAGGGTTTGGGGCGTGCGCCGTGCAAAACTAGGGATGCAGGGCTTCTCGGTTTCAAATCTCGTTTTGGTTGTAAAGGGGGGGAGGAGTGGGCCAAATAATTGGGCCACTTTATACGGCGTGTATTGTGCACGCTGTAAATACTTTGGCCCACTTTTTACGGCTTGCATGGTGCACGCCGTAAATAAATAATTGGGCCACTTTTTACGGCGTGCACAATGCAAGCCGTAGATACTTGCCGACTTTTTACGGAGTGCATTATGCACGCCTTAAATACTTTTTTATGGCGTGTAGAAAATGCACGCCGTAAAAAGTCTTTTTTTACGG
>CAIGRF010024012.1:0-22193 GCA_903798235.1 Fraxinus ornus
TTGGGGATCGTCATGTCGCGCCGCGTCGGTTCGGCGGGATTGACGGTGAATAAGGAACCCCCTCGCGGTCTCATAGTATGAATTTTTTAATAGTAACAGTGGTTATAAGATTGCATATGAATTAGGATTGTGGTCTCTCATTGAGGTTTATCATTGATTATCAAGTCTTTGATAATAAACAAAGACTTCTCTTATCTTAAAATCAACGTTCTAAAAATTGTAAAGTGTGACTAGGAGTGAAGATGAAACTTTAAGCTTTACGAGTTTAAGCGAGTCTAGATGAGGACTAAACGTAAAAAAACGTTTTCTTATTTTTAATATTAATTTTTCAATCATTTTAAAAAATCATTTAATAATTAAAATAATACATACCAAATCACATCTAAATTATAACATACTATATTTATTTAATAATTCATATAATTAACCAAATTATATGATTTTCAAGTTTTTGAAATGCAAAAATTAGATTATTTTTATAGTTTCAATTTTCAACTAGACAAATTCTGCTTAATAAATTTATAAAAACTTTATACATGCTTTCGGAGTTCTCAACAAAATAATAAGTCTCAAAATCATAATTACATAATGTAGAAAACACCGTAGTTCAAATCTTATTTAACTCCTTATTGGATCAAGTCATTTTTGACTTTTTTACATATAAAGTCATTTAAAAACTTGAAATTAAAATCAAATAAAAGGTTTAAAAAAAAATTAATAAACTAAAGTCAAATAAAAGAACTTTAAAAATAAAATAGAATAAAAATTTAATAAAGAGCATCTAATGAAGATGAAAGAGTGGAAAGAAAAAATCCGGCCGTGTAGAAATTAGAAAAAAACACCTAAGTGCGAACCAAGACGTTTTGCCCAAGTTTTGAGCTTAGGCTACTTCTAGGTGCCGCTTAGGCGAGGTTTTTATAATGCTGCTTAAATAAACATTTGAGTTATGTAATTTATTGACTTTGGATGCCAGGTGAGAAAATGAGCTGGCTTGGGAAGATTTTCATTTTTACTTGTGTTGTACTTCTGTTTGATGTCATAATCTATCACTTCACTGCTTAATATGGATCAGTTGCAACAATCCATAATTCACAGTGATTCTGTCATACTGTTAGAGAAGGAGGGGTGTCTGAAAGGATATGCTTTGTGCTGAAATGCTTTGGGGGAAGCAAATGGTGTAGATCATGGTTGATTAGTCTCTTGTTGATCGCGAGGGATTAGTGGTACGAGATGGTTGGTTGTGGTGCCGTGATTAGATATCATTAGGGGATGCTAGGATTGTCTTTTGAAATATTTGATCTCAACTTCAATTTTATCGTATTTAAGGTAACTTCATCTTCTTCCATCATTAGTTGACTATCATATCATGGTCACAGAGTTGAACAAAGTTATCTTAAGTTATATCAATATAAGGTGTAATTATCCAATTAAACAAAATTAAGGTGTAATTATCCAATACGTTCACCTTATAGTGAAAGTATAGTTACTGCGAATAAAATGTCCTATATATTTCGTTTGTAACAAAGATTATCATCATCGAAACTAAAATATTATCAATTCTAATATGAATTACATATTTATCCATAAATTATTAAATGGGTTTTTTGTACATGGATGAATTCATAATCTCCAGTAACATTTCAAGTTTCATTTATAGTTCATTGTTTTCTTGTATTACTTTGAACTATACACAACTGAGGGTTAAGACTTTAGGAACCTTATTATCATAGTACAATCAATTTGGGGTGGGGAAACAGTACAAGAAATACATAATAAATCCAATATATCATCAGGAAACTACTTCACTTTGACAAATAGAGTTTTTCACTCGATAACTTGAACAACATTTATATCTAAAGCCCAAACTAACAACAAACAACAGTTTAGCGTTATTTAACAACATAGAATCTTACATGAAACAACAAAATCTCACTTGAAAATTCAAACTTGTCACGAATGCCAAGAAAGAGATAACATTGATAGAAATTTCTCAAGACTTTTTATTATAATCAAATTGAACATATTATTGTTAAGATTTACAACTTATATATAAACAATAATAAAAAAAAAAATTAGATAACAACTAAACTCTAGATAATGACTAAAATAAAAGATAATGTTACAATTTAAAATCCTTTAGCATTCAGAATTAGTCCCTGTTTGATGATCATTATTTTGAAAAACATAGAGTTTTGAATAGTGATTTTTTGGAGAACGGGTGGTTAAAAAGTAGAGAAAAGTTTTAGATTTACGTGCAAAATATTTTATTGTGTAAATGCATGGTTAAAAATGAATATGAGAATTAAAGAGTTTTGTTTTAAAAAAGCATATGCTTAATCCACTATAAACAAAATTAAATTTCAAAGTTATTAAAAACAAAATTATCGACAAAAACAAAACGATTTTTCAAAGACCTAAACGATAAAATTTAGCCGAGAAGTCAAAACATCACGGCGAAGCCAAATTTTAATTATAGAAAGAAAAAGGAAAAATCTTTAATTCTTGAATCCCTTCAATCCTTTTTGAACAATATCCTTACAACTTCTCCTTTTTTCTTTGCCCAAAATCCAAGCAGTAATCCTCAATTGCATGTATGAACGTATATTCTTGTATCTTGTCTCTTGATCTCTATCACGGGGTTGGTGTCCCAAAATTAGCCTCCCAAGCAGATAAAAAAAGGAGTCTAAATTCGAAAAATAGGTTTAGTAAAAAAAAAAAGAAAATAGAACTTCTCTATTGGGATGTATCATGCGATCACTTGATTATAGCTATTGCAATTAGAGATGGCAGGTCTAAGGCGGGGCAGGACGCAAGCTTGCCCCGTTTATTTATTTATTTCAGTTAACGATTTTTTTTTAATTTGTAATTAATTTTTTTTAATTCTTCACGAGAGGGGGTACTCCCGCCCCGCCAACCCGTCGAGGCGGGTTTTATTTTTTATTTTTGCCATCACTAATTGCAATCGCCTGACTTTGTTATTTGGCTGCATGATTTCATTAGAGTTACTTTGGGATTCCGTGAAAGGGTCCTCACGATCATAAGGCCTTCTTCTTTGTTTTCGTTTATTTTAGTCATCGTATACCTTCATATGCTGAGCTAGTCTTTTCTTGTTTGAAATAGAGATCATTTATCTTTCAATTTTTCTTCTTTGGTTTGAAATTTCAACTAAGTCTCCCATCCAACATCGAAATTTATCGTACACCAATCAATATTTAACCAAATTTAATAGTAATTCTATGAAAGTGATTTTCAAATATCTACTTTAAAGGCCCAAATAAACGTAAAAAATACACTTATTAAATATCCTCAAACTAGAACACTTGTCCATCTCAAACAAAATTAACTACTTAACACTCACAAATAAAATATAAATAACTTAGTAAAATAGCTCGTCGTTTTTCGTCACCGTTTGAAAGCTTAAAAATATACTACCAAAATTAATTTATGCATTTACCCATTGCTATCGATGGTGAGCATAGTCAATTCAATCACCATAAACTTCTAAAGTTGATTATTTTTTACCCTTAATGGTAAAATATTTCATTTCTCTCTTGATAGATGCAAACCTCAAATTGGTTCTTCATTCTCACACACATGGTGCTTATTCTAATGGTTGAATTCACAAAATTCATTCTTTCCCGCTTAAGTTCAGTTTGGGTTTAACCTATGAAAATCTACCTCGATTTGTGATGACTCTCTTTAGATTTGAATGTCTCAGCCTTCAAGTTTCAACAAAGCTAATTAACTTAACTTGAAAGCTAGATCTACAAATGAAGTTTCCAAGGCTAATTAGCCATTAACTGAAAATATTTCACTATTGCCATTGCTTACATACTCGAGTAGACAATACGAAGACAATTTTTTTCCCTTTTTTTTTACATGATTTTTTACTCTATTTTTCTTGTTTTCTATTTTTTTGTCTCACTTGTAGGTAGTTCTTTTGCTAATGTATTAATAAGATTATATCGAGCCATTTCTTCCCACTATTTTTTCTTCCCACTCTAGGATATGTAACACCGCTCAATATCAATTTTTAATTTGTTAGAATTACTTATGTAGGTTGCTTCTTTATGCACTTTTACCACTTTCTTCCTGGATTACTACAACGTGTTGTAGGGAACCGAAATTCCTAATCTATGAGAAACAAAAAAAAAAAAATAGAAAAAACACATGCCAAAGAAAAACAATCACACGCACAAGACAATATTTATGTGGTTCAACCAATTTGCCTACGTCCACGGAGTTGCAGGGATGTCACTATTATTAGGGAAAAAATACAAAGTACGGTCATATAATTTTCTCTCTCTATATATATATCGAAGAAAACTTTAATGACTAGGACTGCGTTTTCTATATCCTGCAGACAGGATTCACAATAGGGCAACAAAACGGGCCCAAGATTGACTAAGCTTCAGAAAATCTCCCATTAAAAAACCACGCAACATTATTCGGGTCGGGTCATCAACCTGATCAAACAAACCTAGGCTCCACAAAGCCCAACAAATCTCCCACTTGGAGACTAGTTCAATCACCAACATCAACCGCAATTCTCCAAAAACATAATCCCTCATCCCTACAACTCATCCTCATGTCCTCAAGCTAGAAGGCCAACTGAAGCTACACACAACTTCAACTTCTCAATAGTGACACCCTTAGTTAACATGTCTGCCTTGTTCTTAGATCCACAGATCTTCTCAAGTATTACTAGCTTATCTTTAACAAGGTAATGGATAAAATGGTATTTTGTCTGTATATGCTTCGACTTTGAATGAAAAGCTGAATTTTTGGCAAGAAAGATTGCACTCTGACTATCACTATGTAGAATGCCCAGCTCTCGTTTCTTACCCAATTTATAAGGAGCCATGTAGCCAAAATATCTCATTTCCAACTTCAGTTGTTGCAACATACTCAGCTTTTGTAATAGACATATTAACAATTTTTTGTAGATTTGATGCCCATGATGTAGCTGTACCATCCAAAGTAAATACAAACCCAGTAGTACTCCTTATACTATCAATATCACCAGCAAAATCAACATCTACATAACCCTGTAGTTTCAGACTTGCACTTGTGAAGTAAAGACAATATCTGATGAACCACTCAGAAATCTCAAAATCCACTTGACTACCTCCCATGCTGATTTCCAGGCCTACTCATGAATCTGTTCACAATTCCCATTGCATGTGCAATGTCTGACCTTGTACACACCATAGCAACATCAAGCTGCCAATAGCTGAGGCATAGGAACCTTGCTCATGTGGTCCCTTTCTTTTTCTGTCTTCAGTGACTGTTCTTTGCTTAGTTTGAAATGACTACCTGAAGGTTTGCTCACTGGTTTAGCTTCATTCATGTTGAACTTGCTTAGAACTTTCTTCATATACTCTGACGGTGAAAGCTTCAATGTACCATTATCCTTGTCTTTAATGATTCTCATACCAAGGATTTTTTTGCAGCTCTCAAATCCTTCATTGCAAACTATTTTGACAATTACTTCTTTAGATTATTAATCTCCTCAATGCTAGACCCTGCAATGAGCATATCATCCACATACAATAGTAAAATGATATAAGAATTGTCAAAGGACTTAATATATCAATAGTGATCAGCTTCACATCTCTTGAACCCAATTCTATGCGTAAAATTGTCAAATTTCTTGTACCACTATCTTGGAGCTTGTTTTAGGCCATACAAGCTCTTTCTCAGTTTGCAGACTAGATTCTGTTGTCCCTGAACAAGGAACCATTTTGGCTGAATCATGTAAATGTCTTCCTCCAAGTCGCTATGAAGGAATGTCGTCTTCACATCTAATTACTCAAGATGTAAATTTCTATAGCCACCATTCCCAGTACAGTCTGATTGTTAACATCTTCACAATTGGAGAAAATATTTTTGAGTAGTCAATGCTCTTCTTCTGCTGGAACCCTTTGACAACTAATTTGGCCTTATAATGCTTGCTGCCATCATGCTCATCCTTTATTCTGTATACCCACTTAATGTGCAAAACCTTCTTTCTCGACAATTTAGTCAATTCCCATGTCTGATTCCCTAACAAGGAATCTATTTTATCCTTCATAGCTAACTCCCACTTACTTGAATTTTCATCTTGCAAGGCTTCTTCATGACACTCTAGCTCACCACCATCAGTCAACATGAGATAATTTAGAGTCGATGAATAACGATGTGGAGGTCTAATGGTCCTAGAAGATCTACGGACTTCAGCTATAGGTGTACTCTGATCTACCTGTGAATCTACATTCTCCTTATCTTCTTCATCCTTTTCTGGACAGTACTTTCAGTCAATTCATCTAAGTTGACAAACTCAGATTTTTTTGATCTATCTCTGTAACATCTGACACTGCAGTTGACCTGTCCTTGTACATAACCTGTTAATTAAATATCACATTTCTACTTTTGATGATTTTCCTATTTTGTTCATCCCAAAACCTATAGCTAAATTTCTCATCACCATAGCCAATAAAAAACATATTTTACACTTTGTATCAAGTTTACTACGAGTATCAGAATCAATATGAACCCAAAAAAAACAACCAAAAGCTTTTAAATGTGAGAACTTTATCTCTTTACCGCTCTAAACCTCCTCAGGAAGTCTGAACTGCATGGGAACTGATGGTCCTCGATTTGTTAGGTAAGCCGCAATGCTAACAACATCAACCTAGAAAGTTTTTGGTAGTCCAGCATGCAACCTCATACTTTTAGCATGGTCATTGAGAGTTCAGTTCATGTGCTCAGCCACACAGTTCTGTTGTGGTGTCCCAGGAATGGTCTTCTCCATCATAATTCCCTGTGCAACAGAATACTCACTGAACCCTCCATCTATGTACTTTCCTCCATTATCTGACTTCAAACATTTTACTTTTAAACCTGTTTCTGTCTCAACCATGGTCTTCAACTTTTTAAAAGTTTCAAATACATCAAATTCCTTTTTCAGAAAATAAACCCATTCCTTTCTGCTTGAGTCATCAATGAAAGTAATGTAGTACCTTGAACCTCCAAGGGATGCAACCGGGAAAGGACCCCACAGATTAGTGTGTACTAACTCCAATTTTTCAGCCTTTGGTGCCTTGCCAATTTTCAAGAAGCTCACCTCTTTCTCGTTTACGAAGATGCAGCTTTTTCACAAGTTAAACTCAATGGGCTTCAATTCTGGTAGTTTTCCATTTGATAGCAGCATCTTCATCCATTTCTCACTCATGTGACAAAGTCTGCGATGCCATAGGCTTGTATTATTACTTACTTTAGTAATTACAATTGTGTCTCTTGGACTTGAGGTCATATATAGAGTATCAGTCTTCTTTCCATAAGCCAATACTCTGGCTCCCTTTGTAACCTTCCAAGTACCACCAACAAATATTATTGCATGCCCTTCATCATCAAATTGTCCAACAAAAATCAGATTCCTCCTCAGGTCAGGAATATGTCAAACCTTCTCCAGTAACCAAACAGACCCATTAGGTAATAATATCCGGACATCTCCCATACCCACAATATCCAAGGCTGTACCATCAGCCAAATATACCTTCCAAAATCACCTGCAACATAATTCTGTATGATTTCTTGGTGTGGAGTAGTATGAAACGAAGCTCTAGAGTACAAAACCCAATCATCAAGTGGATTGTCTACTGCAAAAAGTAATGCATCATGTACCTCTTCTGTTACAGCATTAGCAGAATCATCTTCATTCTTTTTCTTAAGACTTTTGCATTGTCTCCTAAAGTGACATATTTTTCCACAGTACAACATTGTACTTGTTGACCTGATCTAGGTTTGATTTTATTCCGATTAGAATTTCTAGACTTTGATCTGTCCTGATTTGAATTTATGTCATTACCTTTGCATCTTGTCTCAAGGTTTAGGACAGAACAAAATCCTAAAGTTTCACCTACATCTCTTCTGCGAATCTCCTCATCCAGAATTAAATCCTTTATGTCATTGTACTTCAACTTTTTCTTTCGTGTAGAATTGATTGCTGACATCATCATTGCCTCCTAACTGTTTGGCAAAGAAGCCAAAACGATTAGTGGACGGATCTCATCGTCAAAATCAATTTCTACAGACGAAGATTGATTTGTTATAATGTTAAATTCATTTAGATACTGTGCTACTAATGTGTTATTTGCCATCTTAGGATTGAATAGTTTCTTCATCAAATACACCTTGTTATTTGCTAACGGCTTTTCATACATACCAGACAAAGCCTTCATCAGATTTGATGTGGTCTTCTCCTTTACAACATTGTGTACGACAGACCTAGACATAGTTAACCCAACAACTCCCAGTATCTATCTGTCAATGAGATCTCAGGTTTTGTCCCCAAAAGAGGTAGATGTAATTTCTTCCAATAGAGATAACCTTCAATCTCCATCATCCAATATGCGAAGTCTGTGCCATTGAACTTTTCAATTCCAGACGCCTTTCCTGCTTCCTCTGCCATTGCTCCCACTCAAACCTAACCCTAGGCCCTGATACCAATTGTAGGGAATCAACCCGAAATTCCCAATCCGTGAGAAATAAAAGAGAGAGAGAGAGAGAGAAAACGCATGCCAAAGAAAAAAAATCACACGTACAAGACAATATTTATGTGGTTCAACCAATTTGCCTATGTCCACAGAGTTGTAGGGATGTCACTATTATCAGGAAAAATATATAAAGTGGGGCCGTAAAGTTTTTCTCTCTATATATATCGAAGAACACACTAATCACCAGAAGTGCATTTTCTATCCCGTACACAGGATTCACAATGGGCAACAAAACGGGCCCAACATGGACTAAGCCTCATAAAATCTCATTAAAAAACCATACAGCATTATACGAGTTGGGCTGTCAATTGAATCAAACAAAAATAGGTTCAAAAAGCCCAACACGTATCATATATGAATCATAGGGAAATAAGAGTAACTAAAAAGGAATTCAAAGACTCATCATGGTGTATCGGATAACAGAGGCTGAACTGAAGACTTTTCCTTTCTATTATCTGTTGTAGGTGGAGCTCTTTGTTTCGATACCATTGTACCTACATTTTAGACGAAAAATGTGAACATTATAGGTACATGATGATAATGCATAGCACTCAAGTTAGTGGACCTTGTAAACCCGAAACAAGTGAAAAAGTAAACGAAATGAACGAGGATGGGAATACGTGATGGAGCCCTTCCATGTGTGTGTGCTTCGTGTCATCACCTCATCACGATTACACAATAAAAATGCCAAGTTATTCAAATGGGGATGTAATTTAGTAGTTTGACATATGATTTGTGTCTTCGAACAAGTCATAACAAGAGTACTTGTAATATACTGTCATTGGAAGTAGAACATAAGAAGTCCAAGGGTAAGAGAGGGACATCTAAATCAATGGACAACTGTCTACGAAATTAATCCAGGACTAAGGAAAAGAGAGGAACTACTTGAAAAAAGTTGAATTATATTTTTGTGAAAGAGAGAAATATATTTACTTAGGAAAAATAGGAGGAAAACAAATAATAGATTTTGGAGGGAAGTTGGAAAATGTAAATGAACTTTTCTTTTCCCTTCATTAGATTTGTCAAAATTTGGTCAAGTCTTGATTTTTTTTTTTTATTAACTATCGTGTCTTTGGACAACAATTGTCCAAAGGTCATTTTAATGCATATTTTTGAATAGTTTAAATTTCTACTGCAAATTTCCTTTTATCATTTATAGGTTGTTCTCATTCAGATAGGAATGTCTGTGGAAAACCTTGGTATACCAAATTGGCAATTAATGACGTGTTATTTTTTTTATTTATTTTTTATCTCCATCATCCCCTCGTGTTCATTTTTTCTTTTAGACAGGTCAAAAATGACATGTAAGAACTAATTTTGTAATTAAAAAATAATTTATCCACCCTTTCAAATCCAACATCGAGAGGTTCTACTAGCCTTAGATTAGGGATATAAAGAATCTAATTTGAATGGTTTTCGTCTCAATTCATCATATGAAAGTCCGAGCTTGAATTATAAAACATATTTATTTTGATAATCATTAGATCTAAATAGTATTAAAGAAAAGAAAAAAAGATCTTAGCTCAATCGGTCTAGAAATATATTTTCCCGAAAATATAGAAATAAATGTATTTGGTTATTGTAAATATAGTTGAATTTATGAATGAATTTTATGTTGGGAAATTTTCGTGTATACAATGATAAATGACGGCGGGAAATTCTTTAAAATTCTGTAGAAATTTTGGCAGAGTAACAGTAGGAAATAGACTCCAAATAAATCTTCAAAATGTGTAGTATAGCAGCAATAATATTAAAGTCAAGGCAAGTGTTGGACACTTTGTCTTTAAGTCGAATTTGCTCGACAACGGTGCCTATCTTTTATGGCAATCAACTCCCAAGATACAACGACTATCTTTTTGTGTGAGTAGCACTACACCACACAAGAAACGACGAACCCGAACTTGGTTTATGAACTCTGATATGCAAAGTGAAGAAAATTAGAATTTATGCAACAATATTGCAAGAATTTGGTTAAGAAAGGAAAGAAAATGAATATTATATGATTGTATATCATTGGTGTGAAGATTGAGACGTCCCTATGGTCCTATATATAGAGAATGAGGGGTTGTGAATAAAATGTCGCGCCCCAAGCTCAGCAACTCTTGACAAAGGTCGCACCATTCACTGTCATTAGGCTGTCGCCATCGCCCGCTTGAGGGATAAAAACAGTAACTTTTTCGCTAACTTGTTGTTGGCCTATCGCTTGAGTGAACTGGCTTATCGTTAGAGCGACAGCCCAACCATGAGCTAGAAATAGCTTTAGTCAATTTTTCAGACAATTTCCTCTATTTTCTTCCCAATTTTGGATCGCAATTTCTCATTCATCCGAAATTGGTTTTGAGATTCCAAATATACCACGACGATCTACTCAACAGGTAGAACAATTTGATCTATTTACTTTCATAATTTGACCAACGAATCAAGTCCAAATATTTGACCGAAGTTGAGACGAAAGTTACTTTTTTAAATTTTGGTTTTATCACTTAATCAAATTTCAATCTTTCAAATCCAATTTTTAACAATCTCCCACATGAATGGGAATTCTGCGATATGCACACCAAATTCAAATGAATGCAGACTCTAATAACGGAGTTCGTGCGACAAGTTATGGCATTAAGATAGGTGGCTTGTGGCTTTGAACCTTCTTTAGTTGAATACAATCGAATTTACTAGGCTAGTTGGTGAATGTGATGTGTTAAACCATCTAGGCGTTAGTGTAAATTCAAGCAAATGTACCGACAACATAACTCATCTAACCATTTCGTTTCTCATGGTTGTGTCCACTTTGGCCATGAACCGCTCTTGGTTTCGTAAGTGCTTTCGGAGAATTAAGCCTCAAATTCTTGTAGAAGCGGCCCCACTTCACACTTATATAGGTGCTCTCCTACCTTTCTTCTTCAAGGTACATGAATTATTAAAATATTTTCACTTATCCTTATACATGCTTACCATAGCACTTTTACACTTTAGGAATGGGAATAAGTGCTTTACCCCTAATTGTTTATGATTTTGTTGTCCCATTGAACCAGAATCTTAGGATCTCCAATCTACAAGGTTGGGTTTCCGCCATAGTGATTCTTATTCTATAGGCTTTAAGCCCGTTTTCCTCGAAAGGTGGTATACTTGATCTCTAGTAAGTCCTTTCGTCAAAGGATCCGTCAAATTCTCTTTTGACCTAACATATTGAATAGAGATTATACCATTTGATATCAACTGTTTAAATTATGTCTTCGACGTATGTATCGAGATTTACCATTATACATGATATTTTGTGTCATCGCAATTACCTATTGATTATCGCAATGTACGTTAACTGCTGGTACCGATTTTCTCCAACATGGAATTTCTTCAAGGAAATTACGAAGCCATTCTGCTTCTTCTCGGGCTTTATTTAAAGCAATAAACTTGGACTTCATTGTGGATCAAGCTATACATGTTTTCTTAGATGGTTTCCAGGACACTGTTGAGATTTACCACTATTATGATATTTTGTGCCATTACAATTGCCGATTGATTATCAAATGTATGTTAATTGCTGGTACCGATTTTCTCCAACATAGATTTTCTTCAAGAAAATTACGAAGCCATTCTGCTTCTTCTTCGGCTTTATTTAAAGCAATAAACTTAGACTTCATTGTGGATAGAGCTATACACGTTTGCTTAGATGATTTCTAGGACACAGCTCCACCTCCAATGGTAAACACATAACCACCGGTAGACTTTGAATCCTTCATATCAGATATCCAATTTGCATCGATATATCCTTCTAACACCGCAGGATATCTTGAGTAGTGTAATCCATAATTGACCGTGTGTCTTAGCTATCTAAAAACTCGGTTCAATGCCTTCCAATGTACAGTGTTCGAATTACTTGTGAATCTACTCAATTTGTTGACTATGTATCCTATATTCGGACGCGTGCAGTTAGTGACATATATCAAACTGCCAATAATGCGTACATACACCAATTGAGATACGGGGCTCACCGGTATTCTTGGCTAGATGTACTCATAAGTCAACTGGTGTCTTAAGAGAATTATAGTCATATGCCTTAAACATCTTAATATAATGTGATTGAGAAAATGACTATCCATTGTGTGTCTTAGAGATTTTAATCCCTAATATTAAGTCTGCAACTCCCATATCTTTCATGTCAAGATGTTGCGTTAACATTTTCTTCGTCGAGAAAATGACTTTCAAGTTATTTTCCATTACTAGCATATCATCAGCATATAGGCAAACAATCACATATTTGTTAGGTGTGGTTTTAACGTAGACACATTTGTCACATTCGTTGATTTTGAAGCCATCTGACATCATAGTTCTATCAAACTTCACGTGCCATTACTTTGGTGCCTGCTTTAATCCATAAAGCGACTTTACAACCTTACACACCTTTTTCTCATTTCCCAGGGCAATAAACCCTTCTGATTATTCCATATATATTTCTTCTTTTAATTCACCGTTTAGAAATGTAGTCTTCACATCCATTTGATATATTTCTAAATTATATAATGCCGTGATTACAATCAAGACACGTATAGACGTAATCTTTGTCACAGGTGAAAAGGTATCGAAGAAATCTAGACCTTCTTTTTGTCTATACCCATTAGCTACTAGTCTAGCCTTGTATTTATCGATTGATCCATCCGACTTAAATTTCTTTTTAAAGATCCATTTACAGCCTAAAGCTTTGTTTCCCGGAAGAAGATCAACTAACCCCCAATTGTGGTTATTCATGATGGATTCAATTTCACTATTTATTGCTTCTTTCCATAAAGGCACTTCGGGTAAGGACATTGCTTCATCAAACGTCCTAGGATCATTTTTCAATTGTCTTAGGTTCAATCATCACTTGTTTAGGCTTAGGTATTTATACCTTTCCTAAGCACCCCCACACTTTAAGGTATTTATATGAAGGTTTTCAACCTTTCATAACTCATATGGAGACTCGACGTTATCCTTGTGTGGTATTTTCTTTAGGATATGATTAGCCAAAAGAATAGCTTCCCGCCACAAGTTTTGAGGTAAGCTTGAACTACTCAACATGACATTCATCATTTCCTTAAGGGTTCGATTCTTTCGTTCTGTAATCCCGTTAAATTGAGATGAATATGGAGCAATAGTTTGGTGAACAATTCCTTATTCTGCACAAANGCTAGATGTACTCCCAAGTCAATTGGTGTCTTAATAGGATTATCGTTATATACCTTAAACTTCTTAAGTATAGTCTCTATATAATGTGATTGAGACAATGACAATCCATTGTACATCTTAGAGATTTAATCCCTAATATGATGTCTACAACTCCCATATCTTTCATGTCAAAATCTTTCGTTAACATTTTCTTTGTCGAGGAAATGATATTCAAGTTATTTCTTATTATTAGCATATCGTCAATATATAGGAAAACAATCACATATTCATTAAGCGTGGTTTTAACGTAGACACGTTTGTCACATTCGTTGACCTTGAAGTCATTTAACATCATAGTTCTATCAAACTTCTCGTGCCATGCTTCGATGTTTGCTTTAATCCATAAAGCGACATAACAAGCTTACACACCTTCTTCTCATTTCTCGGGGAAACAAACCCTTCCGGTTGTTCCATATATATTTTTCTTCTAATTCTCCATTTAAAAATGCAGTCTTCGTATCCATCTGATGCATTTCTAAATTATGCAATGTCATGATTGCAATCAAGATACACATAGACGCGATCCTTGTCACGGGTGAATAGGTATCAAAGGAATCTAAACCTTCTTTTGGTCTATACCCCTTGGCTACTAGTCTAGCCTTATTTTTATCAATTGATCCATCCAATTTCAATTTCTTTTTAAAGATCCATTTGCAGCCTAAAGCTTTGTTTCTCAGAGGAAGATCAACCAACTCCCAAGTATGGTTGTTCATGATGGATTCAATTTCACTATTTACCGCTTCTTTCCATAAAGGCGCTTCGGATAAGGACATTGATTCATCAAATGTCCTAGGATCATTTTCTAACAAATGAGTTACGAATTCTGGACCAAACGTCTTATGAATTTGTTGTCTTTTACTCTGCCTTAGCTCTTCATTTGTTTGAAGACTTTCATCATCTTTTTCATCATAAGTTCGTTTGTGTGAACTTATTTCCTTTTCCCTACAAGGAAATATATCTTCAAAGAAAGCAACATTCCTTGATTCAATGATTGTACCTTCGTGTACATCAAGTGATTCGAATTTATGAACCAAAAATTGATATGTACTACTATTAGTAGCATATCCAAAAAAAAAAAAAACACAATCAATTGTCTTAGGTTCAATCCTTACTTGTTTAGGTTTAGGTATCCTTTGCTAAGCACTCCTACACTTTAAGGTATATGCAGAAAGGTTTCTAACCTTTCCATAACTCACAAGGAGAATTGACCTTATCCTTGTGTGGTATTTTATTTAGGATATGATTAGCCCAAAGAATAGCTTCCCCCCCCCCCAAAGTTTTGAGGTAAGTTTGAACTAATCAACATGTAATTCATCCTTTAAAATAATTTTTTTTGTGCAGTCCATGTCAATTTAGTCCTCGTACTTTAGATTTTGCCATTTTTCACTGTTTTGCATTCTTTTATTCAATTATTCAATAAACATAAAGTGTTACCTACAAAATACAATTTAACATAAATTAGGTAGAATTTTATTCAAAAGACAATAAAAATCACAATTTAGAGCCTCAAATAAGTGTAAAAACTACACTTATCATTGTTCCTACCTTGTTTTTTCTCTCAAAATCTTTGTGTATCTCCTCCCTTTCTTTCTGGACAGCTCTAGAGTTTAAATACACGACCATGATATTGTTTCCATAATTTTTTCAATTATACAAGGAAACCAAAAAATTCGTCAAAATTTTCTACTATGTGACCTCATAGTACTCTTCTATGCGGTCACATTGAAGAGTTGAAAGTTCTTTTTATTTTTGCTGAATGGGTCTATGCGACCGCATAGTAATGTCTTGCGTTGTCGTCCTCTAACTTCATCTCGCCAATTTCTACCTCTTTTTCCACGTCTTCTTCCTCCAATGTGTCATTTCAATGCTCAATAAGTAATCGACATCTTCACGTCAACAATTCATTTTTCGGGTTATCTTTCTATTATTTGCACATTGGTCCCTGAACTTAAGTTTTCTTTCGTTTTAGTCATTTTTCTCTTAATTTCTGCCATCATTATCATTATTATCCTGTAAAATACAAATTACATAGAATTAAGTTATATTCCATATTTTAATTAACAATTATCCATATTTGTGGCCCAAAATAAGTGTGTAAAACGTACTTATCAACACAGAAATCCAAAACTTTTTCTTATTTTTTAATCACATATTTTCTATCAAATCACTATTTAAAATGCATTCTCCACTCAATAATGTGCATCAAACAAGGTCTAAATAGGATTTTTTCTTTAAATTGAATATTGTAATGTTTTCGCTATTATTTTAAACAATCCAAGTAGATAGATTAAAGAATAAAATTGAGAATCTTCTGTACTTAATCATAATTAATACAATATATGATCACCAAATAATGGTTTGAAAATGACTATACAGATTTAGCAAAACAAAAAAGATGCTTTCATTGAGGATTGCATGTCTGTTTAATTTGCATATTTTTATGATTTTATTCCTCTATATAACTCTTTTAGCAAAACAAAACAAAAAAAATGCTTTCATTGTAGATTGCGTGTCCGTTTAATTTACATATTTATATGATTTTATCCCTATATATAACTCAATGCTAATTCATATACTATGACAAGTACTAGTAAAAATTTTAAAAGTTCTAGAAATGACATTCCCCATTGGAGAACATTCGGATGAGCTTCTACAAGCTCAAGCCATATTTTGGTGCCATGGATTCAACTCAATATACATGGCCTCTCTAAAACGTGTAACTCAACTAGGCATATCGGATATCCTCCACAAACATGGTAGACACTCCAACAGCTAGTCGGTGCACTCCCATCAAGAAATCAAAAGTGCACAGTGTTTATCGTCTGATGCGGGTTCCAATATTGAGGAAATAGTTTCCAAAGATGGCAAAAAGACCCGTATCTTTTATATGTCCCTCCCTGGCAGTGAACAGCACATGTGTGGTGGGCAAAGGTAATCGTCTATGGATTTTTAAGATTGAGCACCAAATGTTTGGTCACTGGCAAAGAGAATCTTTTATGAATTTTTTTAATTTACAAATTGGGTGGCAAACCGTCACTTTTCTAATTTTCATCCCCTTAATATTTTTATTAATACAACGCCAACCATTGAAGAAATAAAGTAAAATATGTAATGTGAGAATTAATCTCTTAAGCACCGGTACTTAACTAGCTTATGCTAAGCACCGATGAGATGACATAGTAATTACCAACAAATCTAATCATTTAATGGGATCCAACGTTATTTCCCACAAGATTAATGTACATGCATGTTAAGTTAAAAACAAAAATATTTGTTGTATTTATTAATTATGTTGGATTCGCTATTAATTTTTTCTAAAGGTGCATAATGGAGACCTTCAAGAAATATATATCTTTCTTTTTTCTTTTGAAAAACAAATTTTCTTATTTTTTATTTTTTCAATTCTTGCAAAAAATCAATTTTGAAGATATAAACAAAAGTAAAAAAATATATAGAGTATGAAATTGAAATAGAGCAAGTGACGAAAAAATTATTATTTTTTCGTTGGAGTTAGTGATTTTCCGATCACAGAGTAGCAGATGCATGTAGCGAGAGGGCTCTACCAAAATATATTAGATATAGTATTACTTTCTGGCTTCTTTGGCAGCCAAACCCCAAGTATAGAAAGTCCCAAACGAACGATTTAGGCCTACCACAATTAATTTAGCTTTGCACCCCACAGGAACGATTCCCCTATTTCTTTCACCACTCCGTTCTATTGCATGCTCGAACCTTTTCTGATAATTTTCATCAGTTTGTCGTTCTTTGTAGCATACGAATTGTTTGAGGACGTGTTCGTTCGTGCCTGCCTTTCTTACTAGTAGACATTCTACCACTAAATCTAGCTTATTTTGCATAGGTGTTGTAAAATTCATATGTAGCTTCAATTGTTTCAAATTCTTGACCAACTCTAGGCTGGCGTTCCTCCGTAATATGGGGGTGTAAATGTTTAAATTGTACCCTCTTCTTCACCTACAAATTATAGACAATTTAATTAATTATTGCTAGCATATATAGATACAAACAATATTTGTTTAGTAGGAAAAAATAACCATCAATCAACCCTCTTAACCCACCAATATCCAACCCAGTTAATATGAAAGCAGCCAAATCAAAGTCTAAAGGAAAAAAAAAAATTTAAAAAAATCCGTACATTTGTTAAAAATAACAATCTTGGAGAAGGCAAGAAAGAGAAATAAAGAGGAAGCTTCTTTTGTTGAAGAAGATGTTGAAAAGATCATGGACTGTCGGACTAGTTCATGTAATAAACCTAATTCTATCTAATTTTAGATTCATGTAACATCAATGGTGGGGTCCCACATAATTTTAAATACTTAGTCCACAAACGATTAAAATCAAAATTTTAATTTAAATCAAAGTTAATAATTAATTTCAATCACATATATCATGGGCTGCACAATTTTTTAACAACATATTTTATCAATTTTTATATCTAGGACCGATGTCGATCTTTGATCAACACAGTTATAACTATATGGATACTGAATTTTTCGAACATATATTGCCTCATGATACCTATGCAGTTGAAATATCAGCTATTAGCTATAGACTCCTTCAAGTGTAAAGCCCTCCGTCGCTGTAGAAATTCACTCATTTCACTTCAGCCTTCATGCAATATAATGCCGTGAAAATTGACGGAGCATTGCCATGATCAGATCCGAACATTGATGTTAAATTTCAGCACTGGTAGCAATAAAGCATTGAAATCCTTCTTTCACATGAAAGAGACTTAGAACTGAAGATTGATCTTACTGAAATAATTATTGCCTACATAAACTCCATGTCATCATCAAGTTCACCTTGGCATTTGAAGCACGTCATATTGGACAAATGCCTCGACCGCCAAGGACTTCCATAGGATGGAAACGACCTGCAATTACTTGACCAATGAGCATCCGATAGCCTTATCCAAACCATGGTATTTTCAGGACAAAGTGGAAGTCTCGAACATAGGTGCCATTTAGTTGACAAACCCTAACGTTGTCAATATAGATGTCAGTGCTATCCATGATAATATAATTATTCAAAAAGTGGATTCGATATTTTAAATTGCTGAATTCATAATTGTTACTTTTTTATCATTTCATTTTTATTGATAATGTTGTCAAGGCCTTTTTCTTATTATGCCCCTATTTAGTACTGATTAAAATCTGGATTTTAATCTATGCCAAAAATTAATAATTAATTTTAACCATATATTTTATGAATTCCTCAACTTTTCAACCACATACTTCATCAATTCCTATCATAATCTACTAAAAATTTGATTTTAAAACTCCTTCGAGGGTGGCCGAGTTGGTGGAGTAGGTGAACGTGGAGATCAATTGTCACGAGTTCGAATTCCCAGCCAACACTTTCTCGGCCGAGCCCGTCGCACCGGACTTGCCTAGTGCGGTTTACATCTCATGTGTGGTTTGCGGACTACCTAACATGGAGCGAAATTTACCCAGTGCGCACTCACGGATAGCAATTGCGAGTTCCTACGTTAAAAAATATATATATATATATTTGATTTTAATCCCTACCAAATGTGAGTTTCTTCTCTTGGATATGCTCTAGCAAATTAAAATAAAAATTTCGCTAACTAAATATTGTAATGTTTGCATTATTAAGTGTTTTATACAATCCAAGTAGATTGATTAAAGACGGTCATGCGATAAAATTAAAAATTTGCTGTGGTTAATCATAACTAATACTATATATGATCAAAATTAATGGTATGAAAATGACTATACAGATTTAGCAGAACAACAAAGATGCTTTCATTGTAGATTGCGCATTTGTTTAATTTACACATTTATATGATTTTATTCCTATATATAACTCAATGCTAATGCATATAACATGACAAGTACTAGAAAAAAATTTCAGAAGTTCTAGAAATGGCATTCCCTATTGGAGAACAATCGGTTGAGCTACTACAAGCTCAAGCTATATTTTGGAACCATGAATTCAACTTCATATACTTGGCCTCTCTAAAATGTGTAACTCAACTAGGCATACCGGATATCATCCACAAACATGGTAAACCAATGACACTCCAACAGCTAGTCGATGCACTCCCCATCAACAAATCAAAAGTTTATGGTGTTCATCGTCTGATGCGAGTTCTAGTTCATTCCAGGTTCTTCATGGAGGAAAAAGTTTCCGAGGATGACACAAATGTGGGGTATTGGCTTACACCGGCTTCTCGGCTTCTCGTCAAAGACCAGGCCTTGAGTATGATACCATTTTTACAGGCCTGTTTCAATCCTATTTACAAAAAGCCATGGCATTATATTACTGAATGGTTTCAAAATGACGAACCCTCTGCATTCAAGACAGCCTATGGAAGCACAATGTGGGACTATGCTAGTCACGACCCGAAGCTCAATCAGTCTTTCAATGAACAAATGGTTAACGACACAGAGTTATTGAGTAGAATAGTTATTAGAGATTGCAAAAATGTCTTTGATAAGATGAAGTCCATGGTGGATGTTGGAGGAGGCAGGGGATTTTTGGCCAAAGCTATTGCAGATGCTTTTCCGCAATTGCAGTGCACTGTGTTTGATCTTCCGCACGTTGTTGCAGGCTTGGAAGGTCGTAAAAACTTGACCTACATCGAGGGAAATATGTTTGAATCCATTCCTCAAGCAGATGCAGTTATGCTCAAGGTATGGATTTATTTATTTTTATTCTTACTCCTACCTAAAAAATCCATTCCTCAAGCATATGTAGTAGTTTTCTTGCATAACAACTATATATTTAACTGGTTCTCATTATAACAAATTTTTTCATGCTAACAAAAAACAGTGGATATTGCACAACTGGAGTGACGAAGAGTGTGTGAAAATACTGAAGAAATGCAAAGAAGCAATCCCAAGCAAGGAGAATGGAGGAAAAGTGATCGTTGTTGACATGATCGTACAAAACAACAAAGAAGACCATCAACAGACTGAAACTCAGCTCTTCTACGATATAGCGATGATGGTTTTTTTCAATGGAAAAGAAAGAAATGAGAAAGAGTGGGAAAAACTTTTCCTCGATGCTGGCTATAGTGGCTACAAGATTGCATATGAGTTAGGATTGAGGTCTCTCATTGAGGTTTATCCTTGATTATCAAGTCTATGATAACAAAACAAAGACTTTTCTTATCTTAAAATAAATATTTGAGTTATGCAATTTACTTACTCTGGATGCTTGGTGTGAAAATAAGCTGGCTTGGGAAGATATTTGTTTTTACTTGTGTTGTACTTCTGTTTGATGTAATAAACTATCACTTCTTCACATCTATTCTGTCATGCTGTTAGAGAAGGAGGGGTGTTTGAAAGGATATGCTTTGTGCTGAAATGCTTTGGGGAAAACAAACGGTATAGAGCATGGTTGATTAGTCTCTTGTTGATCGCGAAGGATTAGTGTCACGGGATGGTTGGTTGTGGCGCCGTGGTTAGATATCTTTAGGGGATACGAGGGATTCTCTTTCGAAATATTTGATCACAACTTTAATTTTGTCGCATTTACGGTAATTTTGTCTACTTCGATCATTAATCGACTGTCACACCGTAATCACGAAGTTGACCAAAGTTATCTTCAGTCAAATCAAACTAATTATCCAATTAAATAAAATTAACATATATTTAAAATAACATTATAGTGAAAGTACTGAGAATAAAATTTGCCATATATATGTTTTTTGTTTAACAAATATTATCATCATCGAAACTAAAATATTATCAGTTCTAGTATGAACTACATATTTATCCATAAATTATTAAACATGATTTTGGTACAGTGGATCAATTCATAATCTCCAGTAACATTTCAAGTTTCATTTACAGTTCATTGTTGTATTACCTTGAACAATTCAAAACTGAGGGTTAAAACTTTAGGAACCTTTCAATTATAGTACAATCAACTTGCGTTGGGGAAATAGTACAAGAAATACCTAATAAATCGAATATTTCATCGGGAAATTACTTGCGATGACAAACAGAGTTTTTTACTTGATAACTAGAACAGAATTCATAATCAAAAGCCCAAACTAACAACAAACAACACTTTGGTATTACTTAAAGACGTAGAATCTTATAAGAAAGATCAAAATCTCACGTGAAAATTCAAATATGTTAATTCCAATGTCAAGAAAAAGAGAATATTGAGAGAAATTTCTCAACACTTTTTATTATAAACAAAATCAACTAATTATCGTTAAAACTTACAACTCATATCTAAACAATCATAAAAAATTGGATAACGACTAAACTTTAGATAATGACGAAAATTAAAGATAATGATACAATTCAAAATCTCTAATATTCATAATTAACCATATTTGATGGCTATTATTAGGGCTGTAAGCAAAAACCGCCAAATCGAAAAATCAAACTGAAATCGTATTTTAGAAACCGTCGGTTTGGTGCCACGTGAACCCGTCAACGAACCAAACCAAACCGGTCAAAA
>CAIGRF010024073.1:8383-19438 GCA_903798235.1 Fraxinus ornus
AACTTTTGAATATTTGCACTTTAGTCCCTGAACTTTCACTTTCGTCCATTTTGGTCTATTTTCACCTATTTCTTCCAAATTAAGCTATATCCATAGAATTGCCACCTAAATCAAAATATGAGAATACTAAGTACATTTAGGCATAAAATAAACATACGAGCGCATAAAATAAGGAGGGAAAAATATGCATTTTACATTCCTATCAGAGGTTTCCTTAATTCATTATATGAAGATTGTGAATTCTCAAGAACTCAACATCATTGGATTTAATTATCAAATTGATCTTCAAATTTAGTAATCTATAGGATATGCTATTATTAGCAAATCTAACAAAGACACATTGGACCCAACTTGGTCTTTTAGGGTCTATGTTCTTCTAATATGCAAGACACCCCCACACTTTGAAATATTCGATATTTGATTTTCTTCCTTTTTGACAATTCATAAAGAGAAACCTTTGTGGATTTTGAAGGAATTCTATTCAAAATTCTACATGCACTTAACAAAGTTTTACACAAGTTAAATGTACACTAAACATAAATTAATAATACATTTATCATTTTAACTAATGCTCTACTTTTTCTTATAGCTAAACTATTTTGTTTGTACGTTCTAGGTGTAGAACATTCATGTATTATGCCTTCTTGTTCAAAATAAATTAAAATAGATAGAAATGTATTAACTATCTCTATCACTTCTAAATGTTTTTATTTTCTTATTTAAGTGATTTTTAACTTCATTTTTATAACTTTTAACCGAATCAAATGCTTCATATTTATGTTTCATTAAATAAACATACATATATCTTGATGATAATCTATAAAGGTAATAAAATTCCTATTCTTTCATAGTCAATATGCCATTAAATTTACATATATCCGAATAATTAAGTTCTAAAATTTATAAAGTTCTATTCACACTTTGATAAGTTTTTATTATTATTATTATTATTTTAGATTCTATACAAGTTTTACATTTGTATACTTCATTTGTATTATATGAAATCATATCGCATTTTGACATTCTCTTCACTATACTAGCACTATGCGACATACTAGCATGCCATAATACAATAGTTGAGATAACAATAATAACCTTTTCTGACAAATTTCTCATTTCGGGATAGTACAAGTTTTTCAGATTTATAAACACTTTTAATACCCACTTTTCCCAAAAGATCTTCACTAACTAAGTTCTTATTCATGTCGGGAACATGTAATACATCAGCTAAGATCACAATTTTTTCCGAAAGTGAAGATGATATACACATTTCCTTTCAAAACCACTTTGAAGTGGCCATCATTGCTCATTTGTATCTCTTGTTCTTCAACTGATTTGTGATAAGTTTTGAAGAGGACTTATCATGCGATACATGAATAATCAAATGTATCATATCACCAACAAAGAACTTTACCATTGATAGCATTGATTTTGCTCACAGTGCCACAATGTTGTCTTTATCAATAAAGTTTACTTTACCGTTTTTCTTGTTTTGTTTTTTATGCTGACAATCTTTTGCATAATTTTCGAATTATTCACACACAAAACATTCTCCCCTAGGCTTCTAATTCTTAGACTCTTTTATACTCCGTGTTAGAATATTTCCTTTCATTTGATATGTTGGACAACTCGATCTTTTCCAAGACATCAGTGTTTGAAGTGTCTTTATAAGAGTTCACTCTTGCTCATTGCCCTAGACTCTTCATCAATCAAGAGATGTTTCTGAATTTGTTTCAAATAATAATCTTCGAAACTATGAAAAATCTTTTTTCAATATCCTTTTCAAGTCCCAGAGAGTTTTGTAACGATTGCTTACACTTCAAAATATTTTGGATGTTCTATTTTGACTGCCTTCAGTTTGTTGACAAACACTTGCAATTCATGTCCTTCGGGAAATAGGGAATTTGAGCTCTACATATTAATTTATCCTCTTGGCGTTGTTATCTTTCACTCCTTACAGCATCCAAATCTCAATTTGTTGGTTCAGATAGTGGAGCCAAATTAGGATCAAGAATGTAGATGATTTTTAATATTGTTAGAAGAAATTTCAATTTTTCTTGCCACCAAGTGAAGTTTGTTTCATCAAATCTATCCAACCGTACAAGGTCTTCATTCATGAGATTATGGTCATCATGATTGTCTGGTTCTCCATGGAATGACGATTGAGATTGTTGATCCAAAAAAATTGTAAATAATAGAGAATAGTACAAAAGAATAAATAAATAAATAAAAGCAACACGAAAAATATGGAAATAAGACTCGTACGCATTATCGTTGTCTTCAACTGATATTTTCCCTCTACGATTGATCTTGATGCTTAAAATGACTCACGACAAATGGTTTGTAGGACTGAACAAGTGTTGAAGAAGAAAAACACTTAAGCACTTGAAGAATACTCTGAACATTTGAATATGTATGTAAGAATTAGGAAAAGCTCTTTCAAAATTGAAATGAATTATGATTTCTTGTATTTAGAAATGGAAATGTACTCTTATTTATAGATCTTCATTCCAAATGATATTCAAACTTTGTAGGGTTTTGCTAGTAATCCCACCTTGGGTAGAAATATGTACTTCTTATCTATTATTAATGATTACACGAAAAAGGTGTGTGTTTATCTTTTAAAAGATAAGTCGGTCACTTTCCATGATTTTAATAATTGAAAAAAACAAGTTGATCAAACTGACAAAGGAATAAGTTATTGAGAACTGATAATGACTTAGAGTTTTGTAACACTGAATTTGATAATATGTGTAAAAAGAATGAAATAAGAAGGCATAAGACTATTCCTTACACTCCCTAACAAAATGGGGTAGCGAAAAGGAAGAATAGAAGTATACTTGATAAAGTGTGATTCGTGATATTAAGTTCTGTGTCCCAAAGTCATTTTGGTGATAAGCTGTTGTGACTGATTGTTATTTGATTAATTTGACTCCATTTGCTGCATTAAATGGTGACACTTCTCATGAAAAATGGAACAAAGTGAGGGAATGTCTTAACCCAGAACTAGAAAATGTGTTTTTCTAGGTTACCTTGAAGGTGTCAAAGGGTACAAGTTATGGGATAGAAGTCAAAAGGGGGTTAAAATCATTGTGAGTAGAAATGTTACTCTTAACGAGGGTCAAATGCCTTGTCTTAAGACTTAATGTGAACTTGTGAGTGAAGAAGAGCAAGGTGAAGAGAGAGACTGGTTGAAGGTGGAGTTAGGAAAATTTAGTACATATGTGTGTATCCCTTAACCACTAATCTACCTTTAAACAATGAGGGTTCCGATGTAGATTTGTTCATAGGTCTAGGTACTAACTCCCAAGTTCCAACTACTTTCTACCACCATGATTTCGTCTTCCAACTAGAACATGGACTAACAGTTGGGCTCATTACAAAGATTCATAAACTTAAACCTGAACAAAAGCATAACTATTTATTGGCACGAATCAAGTACTTTTTTTCACTTTTTCCAAATCATGTTTATTTCACAACAAAGTCAACTTATTTCTGGTATTGTACATACAACCCAAAAAGTAAAACTGTACTAACAAACTTAACCATCATTAACGTCACTTTTACATTCTATCACCAACAGCAAGAAAATCGACAAGATTAAACCAAAATGCCGGTCATGAAATCCATCTTCCTTATTTCTATACATTTCTTTCTTGTCCAGCATAACAAACACGCTGAAAATGCAGTAACCTTATTTGTTTAACCCTTTATGAAAAGGAGTAAAGCCCTTAGCAGTTATCAAGAACATTTATTTTGAAACAAAGACAATATTCTACTGCATCAGCTATATTGAAGAAAACCCACCCTGCTTCAATTTTATCTATAAATTTTGCTTTTTTCAACTTTGTAATCACCTGCCACCTTGGATTTGCCACTGCTAACTGCAAACCAGTAAAAACAGCATATCATATGCCATTTTCGTGAATAAAAATTATAATGTTCGAAGGCTTCAGAGTAAGTATAATAGCCTCACTTTTGTGCCTCCTGAAATCAGTTTCTTGTGCAGTTCTTGTAGGGAATAAATTCCAGAAGTGTCAATATTCATCACATCTGTCATGATCGTATATAGTTTAGAATAAAAATGAAATGTTTTTTTATGCTAAACTGAATAGGACTTAAATTGGACAATTGACAAATTATGTGAAATTCCTCTCAACCATTTTTAGTCCTCTTGATATGAATGTAACAAACAAGTTCAAAATGCATTGATCTGAAATATAAAAGTTTAGAGGCTAACAAAACTTACTGGACATGTCGAGGATTAATACCAGAACTCCTTCTTTCGTATTTTCTTTACTCTCATTTTCGTCGAAAACCCTCCTCAGGATTCTGTAGCGGGATATGAAAAATATGAGTTACTGATCGTAAGAACTTCAGTGCCAATAAAATTTGAATTGAAATAGTTTTACAAGAGCTCATTTCGTTCCTATACCTTTCTCTGATGAAACTAGCATTTGCAAAACAAAGTGTTCCAGAACTAATACTGACAATTAAGATTCCTGGAATTTCAGTGGCCGCAGGATATTGCAGGATGTCACAGAATATATCTGTTCCAGGAATTTTTCCTAGTACTTGTGTACTAGGTTTAATGGAATATACAATTATCTTTGCAAATGAGATAGCAACCTGCAATAGATTTGATAGACATGGCAAGCATTGTTAATTATCCGCTACAAAAAACTGCACAAAATATCTTTTTGTCTGGTGCAGTAGCTAAATATTTATGAGATCTGAAATATTTATTCAAGAAACCTGAGGATCAATTATCACTTCACTCGTGGTTATCCAACACTAGTTTCACCTCTTTATAGAGTGTACACGAGACTATTCTGGATATTCTGAATATTACACACGTCATTCAAAGATATAAATCAGATTAAGGACTTTTCCAAGTGCAATTTCTAGTTTCCAAGGCAAGATTTCAATTTTCCATTGTTAGAACTTCATATTCCAAAGACTTCTTTAATGATGTGGTTATTCTTTAATTTTTCAATGCTTTTGAAGATTGTAAATTAATTTTTTAACAGTTTTCTTATGTTTTGAGTAGAAACTCAATATATTCAAATTAGATAAGTTTGATTTTATGAAAATATAAAGTGACACACTTCAGTCCACACCATTTCTCTTACAATAGTGCTTTGCAGCAAGGGTCCCAAAGCTAGAAAGGACACTTTTTTTTTTTTGATAACCTTGGATGTCCGGGCCAGCTTGCGTGCACCTCGAATAGCCCCGTTCTTTGTATATGTAGTGGAGGAGTCTGGTTATAGCCAATGTTGCCTAGGTTTGATAACTCGATTGTTTGAGGAGGAGGAGACGTGAATTTTGAAATTTATACGAGAATAACATGTTTGGGTAAGCTTGAAAAGGTCGTTTATAAGTAAATCTAGCTACGAGAAATAAATAACTATTTTTACTTGAAAGCAAATATAAGTAATTTATCCAACAATCTTGCTACTTTACATCAAGTTTGACATGTTTTGACAGTTTTTTTATACATTGATTTTAATAACAATCTTTTCAATCAATGACCAAATTTCCTACACATAGGAGGATGTCAAACTTGGTGTAAAAAATACAACTAGCTTAATTCTTTTTCCAAATATGCTTGAAAACAAAAGGTTATAACTTTTTAAGCTTAGTCAAGCACACTATTTTGAGTTCTTTTCTATTATGCATTTCAAAACCAGAACTTTTTCAATATTTAGCACTTCATCTGCTTTTAAATTAACCTATTATTTCATGTGTGTATTTTTGAATAGGCATGAATACTGTGAATTTTTTCTCATGTCTACTTTGATTTTGACAACCATTTTTAAAATACTCTTATTTTCTCAAATTCATTTTTAACCAAACATTCTCACAATAAAATATTTTATACGTAAATATAATTTTTTCCAACATTTTAATCACACATTCTCTAAAAAAATCACTATTCCAAAAGTCATTTTTTTCCCAATAAACTCTTTATAATGAATGTCAAACAATGCAATACACTTATGGCACATTTGGTGGTACAGACTCCACAAAACCGGATGATATTACGGAAATGTCCAATCATATTATGTATTGTGTACTATTCATGCTTGACAATTATGGTTCACAATGGTGTTGTCAAAATCCATATCATTGATTTTAAAAATAGTTTTTGAAGTTGATGAATGTGATGTTGTCAAGTATGTCAACCAAGATTGTCAAATAAAATTGAATCAGTAGCATGATTGTCTATCAAAAGTTGACAAAAAAAAACATATCTAAATTACGTACCGCAATAAGAAGCCCAATTTCGACGGAGCCAAACAAGACCCCGAAGAAGGCACCAAGGCAAACAATAAAATCAAGTTTGTCCACCTTCCATATATTATATGCTTCATTTAAATCAATCAATCCAGGAAGAGCTGATAATATGATTGATGCTAGAATGGCAAGTGGAGTGTAATACAAGAGCCTGGTGAATAACAGCAGGGATACAAGCACTGTTATAGCCATAACTATGTTTGACACCACTGTTTCACAGCCTGCACTAAAATTTACTGCAGTCCTTGAGAATGAACCTGCATGATCAATTCTTCAGAATCATTAAACAATTTGGGTAACTGCTGTTAAATTTAATGGCATATCCTATTGAACGAAACAGTAGAGTTCAACAGATAACAATTCAGGTGAAAAACATTGTTGGTGACCCAATTTAAAGCGTTGTTTCACTTAAGTCACCAAACCTTCATTTTCCAAATTAGCCACTGAACTTTGCACACTCCATCTATTGAAGTAACCTAAAATATGATGAGAAGAGAAATCCTTATACTTCTTTTAGAGTCTAGGTGGGCAAAAACATCTCTTGTTTGGACCAGTTGTTTCTCAAAATGCTTTCCGAAAGGAAATAGAGAATAAAAGAAAGAAAAGGAAAATCTTAACTTATTCCCCTACTTGACTATAAAAAAGGGTATATATATCGGATATTTCATACCACGTAATATTTCATGCTAGCTGCATCATTATTTTTGTGAATTTAACAGATCAATTGAGTGCTTAAATTGAAAAATAAAACGAAAATATAGTAACTAATTTGAAACCAAAAAATGGTTATGGCCAAAGTGGAAGAAATCTATAAGCTAGGTGACTAGCAGTAGTTCTTTTGGCCCATTAAAGTTCAGGTTCTTCTTCTTCTTTAATATATTATATAGAGTAGTTGTTGAGTCGAGCTTATCAAGCAAGTCATAAACAGTTATTACGAACTTAAATTGGCCTACCAGTTGCAGCATAACAGGAAGTAAGAGATCCCACAATGTTCATGATACCCATGGCTACCATTTCTTTGTTCCCATCCAGGTGGTAGCCTTTAACGGAAGCGAAAGACCGCCCTACTGCAATGGCTTCCTGAAGCAATCAACATCATTATTTTTTTTTTTTTCACCAAAAAGCTCATGAGTGCTGACAACAAAAATTTCCTCCAAACAATTTGATGATATGTGATATTATGTCTTAATGTTGATTGTGTAGAGTTTGAGCACTCAAGAAAATAATATTTTACAGTGCAAAAATTACATAGACATAGGACTTTAATGAAAATGGGGCACAACACCGTAGCACACCCCGCATATAGGCACAATACTGCAACTACCACTCACTTGAAGCATTTAATCACACTTCAACTCAATCACTCTCAATTCTCACTTTCTCTCACTCATTCAATCCACATAATAAGTTGGCTGGAGCATATTTACATGGATGATATGTTGGTGGCATTGGAATAATGCACTCTAGGCTAATTCATTAGGAAAATGCTATTTGTACATCAAGGGATCCATCCGGGTGTCCATTATTGTACATCAAGGGATCCATCCGGGCACCCGGATGGATTCCTTGATGTACCCCAAGTGGAACCGAATTCATTAAGGGCGGTGGAACCAAAATTATGACTTACGTTATTACTCCTAGAAATTCCTAGAACGGCAGTGACCATTGGATTCCAAATGTTTAAAATTTCTAGAAATCGGCAATGGATCTTCAATTCTGCCCTACCATGTCCACTTTATAACTCTCCTCTGCTATTCATTCCTCGTTGTGTCGAAACTCTTCGAATTTTCTTATTCCTTTTGTCAGCATGTTTGCCACTTGTTCTTCGATGTTGACATGCTTCAAGTTTATATCCACTTCAAGTAGCTTTTTTTCTCTTATGAAGTGATAGTGCATTTCGACATACTTATTTCTCGCATGGTACATTTGGTTTTCTGCTGTGCAAATAGTTGATTGGTTATCATAATATAGTTCCACCATAAAGCTTAACGATTTATGCAGGTCCTTCATCAACTGTTGTGGTTTGACCCAAATTCTAGTGGGTATTGGAGTATAAATTGGAGTGGTTTTGAAGAGATGAAAATTACTAATTGGAGGAAAGAGTCGTTGCATTTTCGCTATTCTGACGCTAGCTGGCCGCTTAAGCGAGCCCGATGGAAAACAACTCGAGAGTTTGTTGTCCGTCTGTCGCTCACCTATTGCTCGAGCGACAGGTTTATCCCGACCAGGTCCGTTTCGTTTTTTGACACCATTTTAGACTTCTATTTTCCTACAAATTGTCTTTAGGGTTTATATTTATGTGTCACGACTTGTAGTGTATAGATAATCAAGAAAAAGGGAGAGAACATTCATATAACATTCTTGAGAACTTAGATTTCAATTGAGATTATTGAAATCTTGATATTGTAAATACAAAGCTATTGATTATAACGGATTGTCCTTCTCTGAAATTCTTGTGTTCTTATTTTCTTCATCTTTATTTCATTATCTTATGATTCGAAATTCATAACAAGTGGTATCAGAATGTAATGTTGATTACTCTGCATGGCGACAATGAAGTATGACATCCAATTGTTGAATAGAAACACGTGATTTACATTATGACAAGTGAAGATACGAGCGGTGTTACGCAGATGGATTTGGAGAAAGCCTTGCTTGACTTTGATAGGATGCCTGTTGCTTGGACGTAGGGATCGAAAAGCCTAATCTCAAATTCATCTACATCTCTCGAATCAAATTCTTCAAGACATTCTTAAGGAGAATAGTACCGCTACGTTGTGGTTGAAGTTGGAGCAATTTTGCAAAACAAAGAGCTTGATCAGCAAGTTGCACTTGAAACAGGGCTTGTATTCTCACCGGATGTCTAAAGGTGCTTCTTGAGATGCACTTAACTATGTTCAAAGAAATTGTGGCTGGTTTGGAGACATTGGAGGTTAAGTATGACAAAGAGGACTTGACTTTGATATTGTTGTGTTCGCTGCCACTATCATATGTGACTTTTAGGGATACTATTCTAATTGAAATCTTGATATTGTAAATAAAAAGCTATTGATTATAACGGATTCTCCTTCCCTGAAATTCTTGTGTTCTTATTTTCTTCATCTTTATTTCATTATCTTATGATTCGAAATTCATAAAAAGTGGTATCAGAATGCAATGTTGATTACTCTGCATGGCGACAATGAAGTATGATATCCAATTGTTGAATAGAAACACGTGATTTACATTATGACAAGTGAAGATACGAGTGGTGTTACGCAGATGGATTTGGAGAAAGCCTTGCTTGACTTTGATAGGATGCCTGCTGCTTGGACGTAGGGATCGAAAAGCCCAATCTCAAATTCATCTACATCTCTCGAATCAAATTCTTCAAGACATTCTTAAGGAGAATAGTACCACTACGTTGTGGTTGAAGTTGGAGCAATTTTGCAAAACAAAGAGCTTGATCAGCAAGTTGCACTTGAAACAGGGCTTGTATTCTCACCTGATGTCTAAAGGTGCTTCTTGAGATAATCACTTAACTATGTTCAAAGAAATTGTGGTTGGTTTGGAGACATTGGAGGTTAAGTATGACAAGGAGGACTTGGCTTTGATGTTGTTGTGTTCGCTGCCACTATCATATGTGACTTTTAGGGATACTATTCTCTATAGTCGGGATACTCTCACAGTGGAAGAGGTCTATGATGCTTTACTATCTAAAGAGAAGATGAGACATCTTGTTGGAAGATCTGAAAATCATGTTGAAGGCTTGGTTGTGTGTGGGAGAAATCAAAATAGGAATCTTGGCAAAAATATGAGGAGCAAATCAAAGTCTAGACATGTTGAGAAGACATGTCACTATTGTTAGAAGAATGTGCATATTAGAGCTGATTTATATGCCTTGAAAAATAGAAATAAAGTTGCAGGTGCCATAGAGAAAGTGAAGCAACCTGTTAATACAGCAGATGCCGATGTTGTGGAAGATTAGTAAAGTAGTGGAGAGCTTTTTGTGATTTTTGACGAAAATTCTAAACCTTGTGATGAATGGGTTCTTAACTCGGCTTGTACTTTTCATATGTGTCCTAAAAGGGACTGATTTTCTACATGTGAAGGAGTTTCGAGAGGTACTGGATTATGAAAAACAACGCGCCATGCAAAATTGTTGGAGTTGGTACAGTTAGAATGTGAATATTTGATAAGGCTGTCAGAACACTTACAGATGCAAGACATGTTCCAGAACTGAAGCGGAATCTCATATTTTTTTAGTGCACTTGACTTAAAGGCCTACAGATACATCGGTGAAGGTGGAGTTTTGAAGGTGAGTAAGGGTTTTCTTATTGTCATGAAGGGGCATAAAAACTCTACACATCTGTACATTTTGCATGGTTTCATAGTGATTGGGGATGTAGCAGTTTCTACTTCTTCTTTGACAGATGATGAAGTTACAAAACTTTAGCATATGGGGCTCGGGCATATGAGTGAGAATTGGATGGCAGAGTTGAGTAGAAGGGGACTTCTTGATGGGCAGAAACTAACAAAATAAAGTTTTGTGAGCATTGTGTCTTTGGAAAATAGAAGAAAGTCAGATTTACTAAAGAAAGACACAATACGAAGAGAACACTTGAATATATCCATTCAGATCTTTGGGGACCAACTAGAGTACCATCTAAAGGTGTCTATCATTACTTGTTGATAGTAATTGATGACTTCTCCAGAAAAGTCTGGGTATTCTTCTTGAAGTAGAAGAGTGATGTGTTTGGGACCTTCAAGAAGTGGAAA
>CAIGRF010024073.1:46659-73532 GCA_903798235.1 Fraxinus ornus
ATATCCATTTTCTTTACAAAAATCTTCAAAAGCAATATTATCAAAGGGTTATGCTACATGTACTTAATTTTTTTCCTAATATTTTACACCTCACTCACATTAGGAGGCGGGGACCACGAGCCGCCATTTTAAAATACCCGCACACATTGTGAGAGGGGGTACACCATTTGGTACCCCCCATTATGTACAAGGGGATTTTCCCTTTTAACATATAGGTACATTGAAGCACCTAATCTAAAAGTTCAAGTCATTAGAGGTGAAAAAAACCATTTATTTTAGCTCTGTCTGCAATGTACTCTAACAAATCAATATGCATTCAAAGACAGAAAAGGCCTTTTACACTCTGAACACCGATTCTTGTTGTTGCTTTTCAACAAAATACCTTAAGAATTTAATAAGCTCTAAAAGCTTATCTTTTGTGGACAATATGCGGAAACTTGTGCAGTATTATTATTTAATGGCATGATTTTATAAAATGTTTTTTTTTTCTTTTTTTCATGTGTACTCCTTTCTAGAAGTAGAGCCAATATTATGAGTACTTAAAGTGTGTGCTTGGTATACATTATTGGACTTGTGTCGCGTACAAGATTGTAACTTTCATTTTAGATTAACGTTGAGTTCTGCCTAATCTACTTTACCAAACATGTCAAAAGAGCATTTGATGATAACAAGTTGTCAATAATGCACAAACTATGTGGTTAACCATGAGGCATCTGCTTTAAATTGAGTGAAAGTAGTCAAAGAGGGAAAGAATCATTGATTCTCTTTGTTTTAAGAGGAAGTGAAGGAAAGGGAAGGGAAGGAAGGACAATATATACCTTTTAGATGTGATATGCTGAAAAATCTTATTTTTTCTGTAAAATATGAGGAAACTTATGCAGTATTATTATTATATAATGGCACAATTTTAAATAATGCTCTCCTTCCCAAAAGTAGATCTAATGAGCACTTACTGAGTATTTGACAAGAATATATAGTCATCAATGTGCAAGTTGTATGGTTGAAGGAGAAATTGTTAAACTATTATGATAGAATAAATTGGTTAAGCAAGAGGTATCTGCTTTAAATTGAATGAAAAAGATTGAAGGAAAAAATATGGATTCTCTTTGTTTTAAGAGGAAGGGAAGGAAAGGGAACATTACACAACAGAGCATCATAAATTCTTATATTTGAATGAATAGGAAAAAGGGAAGTTAATGTCTATAGTATTTTCAAATATTTTATGGTATTGTCCTTTGAGCAAAGTATAAACTAGAAAGGCATAAAATGTACACCCTTTGAGCAAAAGGTTCTGCATTTACTACTTGAGGTCCTCCTTTAAACTTTGATATGAGGATGCGGGGATAAAAGGGTGGAGTTATTAATAGAACCACTTACTTGACAAAGGAATAGATAGTATGAAAGGATTAGAAAATTGGACTCATGCAAAGAAGATTTGATTTGTTTTATTGCTTTGTTTTTAAGTATAATATTGTTTGATTCTTCCTTCTTTTACTTGGTTTTACTTGGGATTGAGAACTAGGGGTTCAAAACTCATTGCTAAGCATGTTCAATAGTTCTCAAAAAAATGAAAATGCGAAACCGAAAAAGTGATTTATGATGTGTTTTATGCCTATATTAGTAAGGGAAGTAATTCAAAATTCGTGTTAATTATGTCAATTATGTCATCAAATGCTAATAAATCACGACCATAGAGTTATAGCTTTTTTCAGCAGGTTCATTTTGTCGTATTCAACAACAATAATGACCACAAACTAAGCCGTGTTCCTCATTTGGAGTCGGCTATATGAATCCTTTTTTGCCACCCCATTTGGTTGAGTATTAGAATTCATGTAATTGATTTGAGTATTAGAACATAAATGGAACCAATGGAGCATAGTTGGCTAAGCTTATTTTTTCTGCCAAACATGTTTTGAGCTTTGAACTTTTTAGAAGTTATTGTTATTTTAGATTTTCGCTTAAAACTTACTTTTCTTAAAAGTGCTTACTTATTATGTAAAGAATTTTTTGTTTCTCATAGAGGTCAATGGCTTAAACATCTGTTTTGATAAACCATTGTTTGCTGATCTCATTGCTTATATAAATCAATGGTTGTTGGCAATGTCTATGATTTATGCAGTCGAAATTGAAAATTCCACGTCTATTTTCAACAGAATGTGAATAGAAGAAATTTAGATGCATGTATGCTACTATTGCCGTCACTTCTAGCTCGGAAAGTTTGACCTGTATTCTTGAGAATTTATATAAGAAGGAAAAGTATATGTTCCTCATCTTTAAAGAATATTTTTAATTCGAGAATCTTAAGGAGCTTTGACCTGCTTTTGCTTGCTTCCATTCATCTGTCCATAGAGTATAGCTTGACTTGCTGACTTTCATTATTGTTCTTTTGCTTTTTGCCCTTTTCAATTGTAAAATTGATTCTCTTTGAATTCAATACAAACTGAAAGAGTTTAATGTAGACTTTTTGTTCAGTATTAGGCTAGTGCACCCTATTAGTATGCTATTGACCAAGCTACCCTTACATCAGTCCTGTTATATTGATGATCTAACCAACATTTGTTTCTCTGTGTAGAACGATTTCCTAGTCTCATCTTGAATGGGTCATAGTACTGAGGATTCAATGGATGTGAAAGAGATTGATGTTAGAAGTTTGTCATCTTCAAATCGTCATACTTTGCCTTATGTTCACAAGGTTGGTGTTCCGCCGAAGCAAAACCCATGGAAGGAATTCTCTGCCACGTTGAAGGAAACATTCTTTGCAGATGATCCTTTACGTTCATTTAAGGATCAATCCAGGTCTCGGAAGTTTGTCCTTGGGATGCAAGCCGTATTTCCGATACTTGATTGGGGTAGAAGTTATAATCTAGCTAAATTTAAAGGAGATTTAATTGCTGGGCTTACCATTGCAAGCCTCTGCATTCCTCAGGTACAATTTATGCATTCCAAATATATATAAGACAATGGGGATTTCCAAAGCATTCGCATTTGGTGATTTAATTTCTGATACTCGTTCAACAGGATATTGGATACTCTAAGCTTGCAAATTTAGCTCCTCAGTATGGTTTATGTAAGTAACAAATATACATTAAGTGCATGTTTGGTATGCAGCACTCAATAGGATTGGACTGTATAATAACTAGGTTTTTTAGCTTATTTTCGTTCCATTATACCGTCCAATGAATCTCTCCACCAAACATGCTATAAGTAAAATATATCCATTACCAATGGTCTGATGACAAGGATGTAATCGTGTGTGTTTTTTCATCTTAATCTGTAACTTGATCAGATTCAAGCTTTGTACCTCCCTTGGTCTATGCCTTCATGGGTAGTTCGAGGGATATAGCCATAGGGCCGGTTGCTGTGGTATCTCTACTGCTTGGGACTCTACTGCAGAATGAGATTGATCCCACTAAAAATGCTGTTGAATACCGTAGACTTGCATTCACAGCTACTTTCTTTGCTGGCATCACCCAAGCTATCCTTGGCATTCTTAGGTAATTGAGTTTAGTTTGCTTTCAAATTAGTCAATTTCTGCAAAATTTGTTTCTTTTCGATACTATCCTAGCAGTTTTGTAGTATTTTGCTGCTAGCTAATTTTGGATTTACATGCAGAATGGGTTTCTTAATTGACTTTCTATCTCATGCTGCCGTTGTTGGTTTCATGGGAGGTGCTGCCATAACAATTGCACTCCAACAACTTAAAGGATTTTTAGGCATAAAAGAGTTTACAAAGAAGACGGATATTACATCAGTTATGAAGTCTGTGTGGGGCTCTGCCCACCATGGAGTAAGTGTTCTAACTCTCTGTGTACATGAATTACCAGCTTTAAGTTGACACCGGGTACTCAAAATTTCCAATATTTTCTGTTGCAGTGGAATTGGCAGACAATCGTAATAGGAGCAGCATTTTTAGCCTTTCTTCTATTTGCCAAATACATTGTAAGACGCCAACTTCCGAGTTTCGTCCAATGTATTTTGCATTTTTAGATGATTTTCAGCTTCATTAGCAGTTCTAACACGGTGTGAGGTGCAGGGGAAGAAGAAAAAGAAACTCTTTTGGGTACCGGCTATTGCTCCACTGATCTCCGTCATTCTGTCTACGTTCTTCGTGTATATTACCCATGCAGAGAAGAGAGGAGTACAAATTGTAAGCCTTTTTGGCTACTTTCATTTCATAGCACTATAAGTATGTAATCTATTGTAATTATTTTGTACTAATATGCATTTGGCATAACCAGGTGAAACATATTGAGAAAGGAATTAATCCCTCATCTGTGAATCAGATATATTTTACTGGTGATTATCTTTTGAAGGGTTTAAGGATTGGCATTGTAGCTGGTATGATTGCATTGACAGTAAGTTAGTTTCTTATATTTTCCTTGGCCAACAATTTCTTGAGAACAAATTCAGTTTTACTTCGTTTTTCTAGTATATTCACCTTTCTTTCATTGATTTATTAGGAAGCTGTTGCAATTGGAAGAACGTTTGCTTCCATGAAGGACTATCAACTAGATGGAAACAAAGAAATGGTTGCTCTTGGAGCAATGAATGTAGTCGGCTCTATGACATCCTGTTACGTGGCGACAGGTGAAAATTGATAGCAGTATTGAAATTATATTTCATGAGCAGCAGCAGTAGAGAATGATATATTTTTTGTTGTTCAATTTTTATTTTGGCCACATGCAGGTTCCTTCTCCCGTTCCGCGGTGAATTACATGGCTGGATGCCAAACAGCAGTTTCTAACATCATTATGTCCTTCGTCGTATTCTTAACGTTAATGTTTATCACACCTCTTTTTGAGTACACCCCGAATGCAATCCTCTCTTCCATCATTATCTCGGCAGTCATCGGCTTAATTGATTATGAAGCAGCAATTTTGATTTGGAAAACTGATAAATTTGACTTTGTTGCTTGTATGGGAGCCTTTTTTGGGGTTGTTTTTGCCTCTGTCGAGATTGGCCTCTTAATTGCGGTGAGAATATGCCTCTCATTTCATGTTGCTTTTAAGATTTGTACTTCATGCATTAAATGTGTTATTTTCTGTTTATAGGTCTCAATATCTTTCGCCAAATTACTCTTACAAGTTACAAGGCCCAGGACAGCAATCCTTGGAAAAATTCCTAGGACAAATGTTTATAGGAATATCCTACAATATCCCGAGGCAACGAAGGTCCCGGGTGTGTTAATCGTGAGGGTTGATTCGGCAATTTACTTTTCTAACTCTAACTATATCAGGGAGAGGTAATATGTCTTCCCATTTGGTTCTCTTCTGCAAACCTTAATTCTCTCTACTTTAAGTTGTTTTGATTGAAATGTTGAATGGTCTGGCAAGGCACAAATTTTGTCACAAAAGTTTTGTGTTATATCCTAAGTTTGATATCATTTGAGTTCTGAAATTTTCATGTTTTCAGGATATTAAGGTGGCTAACCGATGAGGAAGAGCAACTAAAAATGGCTGGCCTTCCTAAGATTCAATTTTTGATAGTCGAAATGTCACGTAAGTAGTTTCTTACCTTGTCCAACAATTTCCAAGCATACTATTGCACTTTTTTCGAATGATACGATCTCTCATGATTTTTCATTCTCCGCAGCCGTTACTGACATCGACACCAGCGGCATCCATGCATTGGAAGAACTGTACAGAGGTCTCCAAAAGAGATCCGTTGAGGTAAAATTAAGTTTTCATTCCATACTCCAGTAGTATTTCCAAAACTCAAAATCATTGTGCAAGTCGAAAACTTATCTCGAAACTTTTCTGATTGTCGAGCAGCTTGTTCTGGCGAACCCTGGTCCGACCGTGATGGATAAGCTTCTCGCTTCTGGCTTCACGAGTTTGATAGGAGAAGACAAGATATTTCTCACTGTGGCAGATGCAGTTATAACTTGCTCACCAAAATTTGCTGAAGAAGTTTAACATTTGATTAGAAAATGAGGATTGGAATATATAATGTCAATTGTCAAAAGGGTGCATTTGGGGCCCTATTTACCAGTGGTTGGTGGGATCCTTTCCAACCAGAACCTAATCCAGAAAAGAGATAAAAGGAGAATAGGCAAGTTTTTTATAAGATTCTTGCTTTGGATTTCTACTTATTTGCAGCTAATGTTGAGCACTTATGTAGAGAATAAAACAAGAAAAATATTAATTAATGAAAAGTGCTTACTACTACAAAATTTTGTTCAATTATTGTTCAGGAAAAGACTGCATATTATCTCCTCTTTGTTAATAAAGATAAGACAATAAATATAGTAAAAGTTACAACTCCGAACCAATCATTCACCGTAAAAATAATGGGTTTACAGACTTAGAGTCTGTTTGGTAACAATTAAAATCCAATTAAAATTGAAAATATGACCGTTATTGGGTATCACCCGTCTAATAAAAGTCAACAATAACGGCCAGTTTTTCAATTTTAATCTGATTTTAATCTCTACCAAACATACTCTTAAAAAAGTTTTGTATGTATCAAGCACAAAATGATGCTTACGAAGTAATTTCCAGGTAAAAGTCGAGGCTTACTACATCAACTATCACAAAATTTGTCACATCAATAAATAGAGAAATAAATAAATAATCTCGCGTTCTTATTAGTGCATATAGCTCTCCCTATATTCTGTATTCACCGTGAGATTAGTACATGGAGATGCAATTGGATTTTACTTTTTCCTTTATAAATTCTTTTTATCGGTAAACATATTAACCATTCTTAAAACTTTTCTAGTCCAATTCTGAATTCGTTCATGGAAGCAAGCTCCCAAAATCACGTCCTACAAAACCTTGTGGTATACAATATGACCAATCAAGACAAATAGCCAATTTATTTTCTTCTTCCTTTTTTTCTCATTTAACCTGCCCTAGTCATGTCATGTCTGATTTAGCCTACGTTTTAGCCCCCATTTATTGTTGAAAATGAATTTTGAGAAATGTGTGGTTAGGCAATAAAAAATAAAATTGGATAATTATTTTATTGAAAGAATATATGTTTAAAAATAAGTTTCGAAAAAAATGAGTTTTTCAGATATTGGGAATCAAAAAAGTGCTTTGTAATATCAAACATTCTACAATTGTGAGAATAGAAAAAATAATATTTGCAAAACCTAGTACCAAATTGCAAAAATAAGGCGCTTTCATTTAAATGACCTAGTCAAATCAATTATTAGTTTAAAAGTCCAACAACTATGTATTTTAGTTAGAAGAAGTGCTAGGCTACCAGATTCATTTTGCCAAATCTTTTACAGACTATCTCACAACACATGGGTGGGTGGGTGTTTTGGAGATATTTTTTTAATGAAGACCCACCTCATGTGAGGTGAGGCCTCTGCCAGGCCTGTAAAAGGCCTGGCAGAGGAGATTAATTCTTTAGTTAGAAGGCCTAAAGATGCAAAAAATGAAAAATATAATTTATAAATGACTAAAATATCCTCATATACAAAACGAGATTATTACCATAATTCTTTTTTCACATTTCTATTTAGCCCTAAATCAGTTTTTGGTTCTATTTCTTCTTGCTGGAGGTCGATATCTCAAATTTTCTTATTTCTTTATCATCATCTTCCCTCTTTCATGAAGTCTTAAAATCAATTTCGGGTTTCTTCTTAGCTGGAGGCAGCCCATGTGTTGAAAATTTTAGATTTCTTGAATTCAAACTCTAGTTTTTTTTTTTATCCTCTTTGTCCTGATGAATCTGCTAACATGTACTTGATTTCTTGAAAATACGACTATTTGGCTTGAAAAATCAATTGTTCATATCATTGGGTTCTTGGAAATGGAGGCCCATATCATATAATAGAAGTACTTGTTATATACATTTTTTATTTGTGGGTGCCCATGAAAGTTATTAACGTAACTGGAAATGCCATGCTCCTGCCTGTCCAAGGGTGGTGAATATTGGAGCTTTGTTTGCATTAAACTCGATTATTGGATAGTTAGCTAAGTCTACAATAATTGCTATAGTTTACGATATAAATTCTAATTTTAGTATTCTTAAAGGCACCAAGTTGAACCTTTTCTTGTAGGATACAAATTGCAGTGGATTTCTTGGAACTATTGAAGGAAGTAATTGTACGTCTCGTGAGTGCAATAAGTATAAGAAAAATGGTCATATACACATTCCACTTACACGGGCCAGGCAGCTCATAGTGATTCGTAATCTGCGAAATTGTTCCGATTTGTAGTTTTATTATTTTGTACTTGTTTGAAACAACAAATGATTTATTACATTTAGTAACCATTATCTTATTAATATCTTGATATTAGATTTTGTAGTTATTATGTTATTATCGCTTTAGTGTTATTGAAACGAATTTAAAATTATTTTGCATTGTTGTGTCTATTTTTTTCCACATTACATACAAATGACTTTTATGTTGTTATAGTTGATGCAGATGTCGTCCTAATACGAAAAGGTCATTGATTCACATAATGAAATTGAAATCGTTCTTGAGATATAAATTGATATTGATATCGTTTCAGCACAAAAATTAAACTGATTCACATAATGACATTGAAATCGTTCTCGAGGCACAGAACGATATTGATGTTGTACTATTATGAAAAACACACTGCTTTATTGATTTTCATAACGACATTGACATCGTTATAGACCAATAAAGCGACATACAAGTTGTTATGTCAAAAAACTTTCACAATGCATGAGGTACCATTTTCTCTCGGGTGGTAAACAATTCAAAGGCGCGCGCCAACCAAATTTTCTTTGGATTAACGTTTTGATCCGCAAAATTCCTTCCTTGTTTCAACGGAGATCTTTTTTATCATAAGTATCAAACTCATGAAATAACATAACAACCTTCGTATTATTTCAGTACAAATTTGGTGGGATTAAAATCGATCTAGTTCACATCATAGTTATTGTTTTCTTTAATATGTAATGGCATTTATATCATTGTGTATCAAACCCATAAAATAACATAACGTCATCTATATCGTTTCAGTACAATTTTGACGGCATTAATATCGATTCAGTTCAAATTATAACTAAAACGACATATATATCATTTCCTTTCATTCGTTATGTATCAAACCCATGAAATAACATAACGATATCAATATCGTTTTAGTACAAATTTGACGAAATTGAAATCGTTTCAGTTCAAATCATAACTAAAATGACATAAGTATCGTTATAGATCATATAAAACGATTTCTATATTGTTTAAGCTAAAAACAACGATTTGATCGTCTACAGCCACCCGACATGCATAGTACATATGTAAGATGACCGAAATATATTATCAATTGAATTCGATGTCTCTCAAAAGAAACTATGGGAACATTTGTGTTTTCATAATTATCTACCACTTTTGTTATTCTGACAAAAAGAAAGTATCTATGTTTGCTCTTTCTAAGCCGTTCGAGTGGTATTAATCAACTTGATGACCTTTTTCCGATCATCCTACATATGTTGGAGGCAAGTCGAATGATCATGAACGGTCAAATCATTGTTTTTAGTCAGAACGATATAATTGTCGTTTTATATTAAAAAAATGATATATATGCCGTTGTAGTTATGATTTGAACTGGAAAGATTTCAAACTCATTAAATTTATACTAAAACGATACGAATGCAATGTTATTTCATGGGTTTTGTACACAACGATATCATTATCGCTTTACTGCAATTTTGACGATATTGATATCGTTTCAGTTCAAATTATAAATAAAACAACATATATATCGTTTCAGTTCATATAAAATGATAATTATATCATTTCAACTAAAAACGACAATTTGATCGTCCACGATCACCTGACATACATCTGACATATGTAGGACGATCGAAATAGGTCATCAAGTGAGTTTGATATTATTCAAAAGAAGCTATGAGAACATTTGTGTTCCCATAATTGTCTCTCACCTTTGAACTATTCTGAGAGAAGAAAAATATCTTCATTCGTTCTTTCTAAATCATTTGAGTGGTATCTACCCATTTGATGACTTCTCTTGGTCATCCTACGTATTTCAGAAGCATGTTGGATGACCATGCATAGCCGAATAGTTATTTTTAGCCAGAACGATATAATTTTCATTTTATATGAAAAGAGATTATATCTATGTCGTTGTAGTTATGATTTGAACTGAAACGATTTTAAGTTTGTCAAATTTGTACTGAAACGATATGGATAACGTTATATTCTTTTGTTGATTTTATGTATAACGATACCACTCTCGTTACGTATGAAAGGAAATGATATTTTTTGTCGTTTTAGTTATGATTTAAACTGGAACGATATCAATGTTGTTAAAATAATACTAAAACGACATGAATGTTGTTATGTTATTTCATGGATTTGATATACAATGATATCATTCTTGTGACCTATAAAAGAAAATGATGTATATGTCTGTCTAGTTATGATTTGAATTAAAACAATTGCAATCACACCAAATTTGTGCTGAAATGATATGAATGTCACGATGTTGTTCATGTGTTTGATACTAATGATTTGTCGTCATTTCTTAGAAATTGCACGAGAAAAGGCTTCCATTGAATGAAGACGAAAGTTTGGTCTTTTGGACGCGCGCGCACGACTCTCTACGTTGCATGCGTTGTTCAAGTTTTCTGGTATAACGACTTATATGTCATTTATTTTCTTGGTCTATAACGAATTCAATGTCATTATGAAAATTGGTAAAGTTCGTATTGGAACAACATCGATATTGTTTTGTGTCTTATGAACAATTTCAGTATCTTTATGTGAATCAATGCAATTTTCGTATTGGAACGATATTAATATCATTTTGTGTCTCATGAACAATTTCAAAGTCGTTATATGAATTAGTGCATTTTTTGTATTGGAACAACATTAACGTCATTTTGTATATCAGGAACGAAGTCTATGTCATTACCTGAACCAATAGTTATATTTTGTCATAAGGACATAAATGGCATTTTATCGGTTTGGAACGATATTGGTATCCTGGACATGTATATTATTTAAATTTGAAAGTTTCAAATACTTGGGAATATGTAAACTTCAATAATTCAACTACCCTAGACAAATAAAGCAAAGTAACTACAAAATATCATCAAATATCAAACGAATTAACAAAAAACAATATAAGGCTCGAAGTCCCATGCCAACAACTCTGTAGCCAAATTTTTATGTCACATCAGTACACAATCCAAGCGAATTGCCTTCAAATCAATCTTCGCTTGTATAAATTCTATGTACTTCAAAGTGAATATCCCGTAGTCAGATCTACGAAATCATTGTACAATTTCGTTAATTCTCAACACTAAAATAATACGGTACCTAACAAATATAATATTAGTCTAATTTACCCTTTCTTTGTCAAGGAACATCTTTCGCCTTCACAAATTTGAACTTCTATGTGATATATTTGTCTTCACTAGTGACATGCAATTTTATCAGTCAAGAAATAGCCTCATGTAGGGACAAAATCTTTGGCAGTATATAGTGTAAAATTAAGCATGAATGTTCCATGCATTGTTTTAACAAGTAGTCTTGTTATTGTGCCACACGAGCAATGAATTTCATTCATGATAATTAATATAGAGAGAATATGATTATATCATACAATGCACTTGTGAAAACCGTTCTCATACAATATATAGTAAATAATTTTAGAAATTCTCTGAATTTATGAAATGCCAAACATGACACAATAATTCATTTTTAAAGTAGGTCACATGAATTTGTTTTTACCATCACACTTAATTCATTGCTAGGTTTCAAAAAGATCTAAAACATTTAGATACTTCACAACTACTTCATTTTGAGTTGTTTGCACGAAACTATCTAAAGAAAATATAAAACAACTATATATTTGACAATTACTACATTTGGATTTAGTTACAGAATTTTATTTCCTCACCCCATTTGATTATCTAAGGTAAAATTCACAATGATTTACATTGATGCACTTTTGTTGAGTGCTTTTCGAAGTCTTACATTTGAACTCCTAGCTGCCATTAGTAGTATCAACATGGAGTTAAAAACTTGTTTATCTTCCAGAAAAAAAAACAACCATTTGAGCATAGAAATTATTTGAGGAGACTAACCCGAAAAACAAAATTCTTATAGATTGTTTTAGAATCCATTTCTTTCTCGTGTTGTTGGTCACATATTAAAAGACAACCAATATAGGAAAACACAGGTCTTCAAAAATTGCTCTAAACATCATCGTGTATGATACATATAGTGTAGTTAAAATCTTACTTATATTATTGTCGAGTCCTCTTCAATACTACTTATTGAACATGCTTTGAGACCCTTAAAAATAATACTTACCATACAAAAAAGGTAAGGTTTAGAGTCACATGCTAAATGAATCCTTCTCCAATTCTCAATTATGTTCATAACTAACTATTGAAAGATCTAAACAAAACACGAAGCATCCAAATGACATCGAAGGGAAAAACTAAATTGGGGTAGCTTCTTGTACCCATTTATAGTTACTAGATATGTTTTATTAAATTTTAATAACTCGTTTTTATCGGGCTATTCAAACGTATTAATTAAAAAGATTAGGATAATTAATTCCCATAATCACTTAGAATTTTTAAATATAAATAAATTATTTAAATTTATTATCATTATATCTCACATTTCTAATCATAAATTAAAGTTGATTAATAAATATTAAAAAGAAAAAAATGCAGTAAAAAATCCAGAATTTCAAATCGAAATAGAAAATTATAAATTGGTTCAAATAATGAGAAAAAACTAGAAAATAAATCGAGGCATTAAAACTTACTTATGTGTTGACAGAAACAGTAGTGATCATTGGAGCAATAATGGTTGGGGACAGTAAAATCTACGAACTTCGGGACCTCGATTTTCTCGTAAAATTCATCAGATTTTCCCTCATCATCTTCCATGACTACGGAAGTGTCTTAGAATCTCTGTTTTTCAATAATGACAATAATTCAAAAATTCTGTCATTTTAATTATTTGATTTTGAATTTTTTGGGTATCAATGGAAATGGGGTATAAGGTAATTAAGAACGGAGCATTTGTTTGTTGAAGAGGCAGTAGAGCTAGAGAAGAGGGCTCTTCAATTTGGGAATAAATAATTTTTGACGTGAATAAATCTTCAACTCTTTATTCAATTTTGTTTTAAAGTGATCTTTCTATACTTTTAAATAATTAAATTTTATTTTACTTTTGATTACCTGGCCAAAGGCCTCTTGGAGAATAAGAGATTGATGAGTGGTCATTTGAACTCATTCCCCCTACTTGGGGTTTTACTTTATTTTCTAAAATTGAACTCCTAAAATTCTAGAAAAGCTTACTATATAAAAAAGTAATTTTTAAGAGAGATGCTACATGTACAGATACATAAGCATTATAGATACTCACAAGGGCGGGGTGGGTGGGTAATTTTTTTTTTTTTATTGCGCGAGACCCATTCTCATATGAGGCAAGGCTTCTATAATGTTTTTCTTCTGTACAAATGGAGATTTCCAATTTTTAAACATAATCGAATATGTTTAGAAAAACAAGTAGGATATAGATTGTGAATTTTTTATTTTTTTATTTTTTTCTCCTCATGAATGAACTACTATTTGTTCTGTTAGTTGGTTTTATCTAGAGACGGTAAAATGGCTCGACGGCTAGGGGCTAGGCTCGAAAAGAGCCTGAGTCGGGCCGAATCATGGTTCGGTGGGGTCGAGCCGAGACTCGGATCAAACCCCATTTTGGGACGTCGACTCGAGCCAGGGTCGGCACGTGTAGCTCGACAGGTCGACCCGTGAGCCTAAAAAAGAAAAAGACTCGTCTGCCACTTCTCTTTTTTAAATATATATATTCTTTTAATTTTAGCTGTAAATTTTTTTTATATTAAAATTTAGTTATTATTTATAATACGTATAAATTGCACAAATTTTAAATTCTTTAAAAAAAAAAAAAAAAAAACCAAGTCGGCTCGCTAAGGCCCGAGCTGAAAGCTCAGGTCGAGCCTAAATTTTTGGCCAAGATTTTGCTCTGCTCGGCTCTAATAAAAAAAAACTCGAAATATTTTTACTCGAGCCGAAGTTTTAGCTCGACTCGTTGACACCCTTAGTTTTATCTTTACTCTAGAATAGGGAAATTTGTCTTTATTGAACCAAAATAGTTATTGACAATCTTCACAAGAATCAAAATAATACATTCCACCAAACAAAAGAAGGGAAAGAAGCACCAAAATTAAACAAAATAAAATCCATTAAACTGATTCTTAAAACAGATAACTTATCAAAGCCAATATTTAAACAAAGCCAATAATAATGTAAATCTAATTAAGAATCCTAAGAAGTTAATAAAGTATAACTGAAACTCAGCTATTCAAGAACCTAATTTAAGCACAAGAAATTAAAGATTAATTCATTTCTGACAGAAAAAGAGAGAAGGATTTGAACTCCTAAGTTTAAGCTAAGACATTAAAGAATGATGAGGCAGAAACAACCAAACTAAAAAGAATTGAAAGGGTGGAATATGTGGTATAAGCTCCATTGCTTGCACGAGATGGAGCTGCAGGTTGATGAGCCGGTGTTCCGCCATGACCAGAGGGGGCTTCCGGTGTTCCAGCATGACCAGAGGGGGCTGCCGGTGGCTTCGTCGGGGTGGGAATATCTGGAGACTTTGGAGGTGGAGCAGCTGTTGATGGAGTCTTAACTGCAACAGATAAAAAGAATTGTCACTTGATATAGAAAATGTAAGTCATTTTGATGCCCTTATTCGGTAGTTAAAATATTGAGAAATCCTAAAATTAAAAAGACTCCTCCAAATCTTCAATGTTAAGACTATAATCCCGTTTGTTTCCCATTATTTTAACAGAATAATGGATTTTTGACCTTTTTTTTTCCAAACAAATGGATTCCACTGTGAGACAAACTGGTTAACAAAAGCGGCTGCTTCACATTGCAACGGTACAAATTTTCATTAAAATTGGAAACAAACAGGGGCTATATCTAATAGAGATCATGCTACTTGTATATCTAGATTTACCACCTTGGTGACAAAATGAAGAGGCGACCGTTGTTCATTGGCTAGTGGACGTAAAACAAAGTTCCACCACCCAATGAGAAATTGCCAAATCTGCATTCGGTCACCCAGGATGTAAATCTAGGTGTACATGTATCATCTCTAATGACAAATCGAACTAGAATTATTCACATATAAATGTGTAGAGAGAGACCTTTGCAGTCAGCAAGCTTAAAAGAAGAGAGACCACATGCAGAAGGCAATTTCATAGCCTTAGTCATGTTGACATCAATACCCAAACTGATACTGCTCTTTAGGGCTCTGCAAATGCAGTCGGCATTCTTGTCCACCACCATCTTGAACCCCGAACAACACGACCCCTCGGGCTTCGTTTCGATCCCACCATTGCCCAAAAATGTCATGCAATCCACCATATTGAAAATCAGGCTGATGCAGTCCTCGGTAGACGGTGGAGCCAAGGCAGGGGCCGGAGCTTTTGGCTGCAGCCGCACCGGCGTTCTATCTTGATTGTTCTCAGTGCAGCCGGTTGCAACAACAACCAAAATACATAATACTGTCAAATGAGTCTTCATGTTCTTTCAAATTGTAAAATAAAATGGCATTGAATTCTTGGTTCTTTCGAGTATTACTAGAATATATATGTTGATGTTTGTTTAAAGAATCCACGAAATGGTGGATTTAGTTTTATCTAATTTCTCATGGGGTACGTGTTTGTGATTATCTGTACCAAGTAATGTACATCCATTAATTTTGATAATTTAACTTACATATTTCTCCAAAAATTAAAAAAAAAAATTTGAGTCCATATTTATCAAGATTTTGATAACCCAAAAAAAGAAGAAACTGGTCAGAAAATTATAATATCCAATCAGAAATAAGGCTTTATATTGTTGAATATTTAACTTGAGTATAATCTTATACAATGGATAATTATCCTACCATACTGTTAAGTTCAACTTCTCTATTTTTTTTTATTTTTTTTTTCAATGACTTATCTAAATATGCAAGATTGAGGCAACTTGGCACGTTAAATCCACACTTTTCATAAATGGCTCGAGTCTAGGTTGAGTGTAAATTTATTTTTAAGTTAGTTGAACACCCTTTTTGCAAAATTTAGATGAAAATTCAACATTCTAACATTAATAATAATATTTTAAAAATAAATTAGTCTATATACCTACCCTACTTACATCCAATCAAATCCTAATTATTTTCCTATCGAACCATGTTATGGGTACATAATTTTTATCCATGATGGTTCGCATAACACTCACATGGGGTGGACCCCACATTTTGGTGGGACCTACTTCATGTGAGTATTATGTGAACCATTATGGATAAAAATTATGTACCACTAGACTTGTCCTTTCCTATCTCCCTCCTCTCTTCTTTTTCTGTAACACACCCAACCACCACCGGAGGCGATGTCGCGCACGACACCACCGACACGATAGCGGCACAATGCAGATAAGATACAGCATATTTGTTGAACCCTTACCTAGTTTGTTGCACTAAAACACAAACCCAAAACATAGACGAAGCAAGTGATGTTGTCACTACCGTGTTCAAAGATCTGAGAGCGGCGGTATCATCTCCGGATATCATGACGCAACAGCTTGGGGTTGTTTTAGTGCTCCCGTGGTTTTCAGCAGCGACGATGATATCTTTGACTCTAATTAGATTTCCTTTGCGGTGGTTTTCATGTTGCCATCGTAGTGATGATGAGGTGTTGACGATGGTGAGATTCTGGGGGTGGTGGTAAATCTGCTTAGGGTGTGTTGGTGGTAGTGGTGTGGCGAGGGTGGTGATAATTTTGGATTTAATTTTTTGAATTTGATTTTTGGTGATATTTGGGTGATGGTGGTCGTGATGTTAGCTGTGGAGATGAAGTTGTGGTGATGTTACGCATCAATTCGATGAGGAAAAAAGTCAAATGAAATACAATCAAATTACTATTACATATCAACTCTCAGTCGAAAAAGTAAGGGCATGTTCTCTTTACCATTTTCAAGTCGTTTTCTGTTTTCGATTCTTCAAAATAGTGAAAATGCGTTCTCTTTCCTATTTTTGAAAACGCGTTTTTGACAACAAGTTAAAAATTTACAAAGAAAATTCAAAACGACAAATTTGTCATTTTGGTGTTTTCAGTTATAATCAAGTCAAAATTTTCAAAATGGGTTTTGGGTATTTTCAAAACAATTTTTCAAATTACCAAAAAGAACACATTTTCAACAATCTCAAAATGAACACTCAAAACACAAAATACAAAACTCAAAATGAATTCAAAACACAAAACTGAAATACAAAGAGAATAACCCCTAATGCTTCGAAGTAGATAAAGCTATGTGGTCGCATAGATTAAATACAACCGCTTGTGCTTGTGTTATTTAGTTTCAACGATTTCTCTAATTATTAAGGCCGTTACTAGATATAATCCATAGCTTTTGTCTTGGGTTGTTTAGTAATTAGAGTTAATTGGATCGCTTGTTTTCTAATTAACTACAATTAAGGAAAAAAAAGAAAAAAAATTAACGGTGATTATTCAAAGTGAGAATTAATATATATTTGCATCTATGATCAATTGTGAAATTCTGATGGTGGATGTAGATTTAGACCAAGATTTGTTCTTTTGATTACTTTCGTTATTTTAATATGAGTTATTCATTAGTTGATTTATTCAAAGTTTGCGTATAATCAAACCCCTCCCAAACATCGTTTATGTAGCATAAAATTAGATTAATCACTCTTCGTTGGTTCGACACTTGCTTCCATTACTACATTTATTTTTAAAAGTTAAGGTTTTATTTTTGGGTGCCCACGAAAACATGCCAAACTGTCAGTCGTTGATGTAAACCAAGACAATAGTATCAACACAATAACCCCCATAACATTTTCAAGTTCTCACTGCTGTGATCATTTTGGCCCTAAAAAACTCTTGGATTTCATGTGTTTTAGAGAATTCAAGTCTTTGAAACATTCTAATAGAAGCGGCCCCACTTTACGCTTGTACAGGTGATCTCCCCCATTTAAATAATTCAAGATATATGAATAATTAAAAGTATAACTTAACCTAAAAGTTTCTACAGCTAGCACTTTTCTTATCGTAGGAATTGGCAGGAGTTGACTCCGAAATGCTCTTTGAATGTTCATAACTTAGTTGTCCCATTGAATCAAGATTTTGGAGTATCCAGTCAGCAAGATTGGGTTATCATTACAAAAATCCTTACGTAGTAAGCTTTAAACCAATTCCCCTTGATAAACAGTATATTTGATCCCTTCGTAAGCATTTAGTAAGCGAATCCGTAAGATTTTCTCTAAACTTTACATAATATATGGAAATAACACCATTTGAGATCAACTGAGTAATTGTATTATGTCTTCAATGAATATATCGAGTATTACCGTTATACATATTACTTTGTGCTCTACCGATAGTCGATTGACTATCACAATGCATACTAATCATAGGCACATGTTTAGGCCAACATAGAATATCCTCTAAAAAATTACGAAGTCATTCTGCTTCCTCTCCAACTCTATCTAAAGCTATGTACTCAGATTCCATCGTGGATCAAACTATACATGTTTCTTTTGAGAATTTCCAAGATACGGTTGCACCACTAATGGTAAAAACATACCTACTGTGGATTTTGAATCTTTTGTATATGATATCCAATTAGCATCACTGTATCATTCTAATACAGCTAGATATCTAGTATAATGTAATCCAGTATTTGAGGTGTATCGTAGATATCTAAGAATATTTACCAGTGTCTTTCGATGGTCATTATTTGGGTTACTTGTAAATGTACTAAACATGTTCACTGCATAAGCAATACTCAGACGAGTGCAATTCATAATATACATTAGACTACCTATTATCCCAAAGTACTCAAATTAAGATATGGGTTCTCTTTTATATTTGCCCAAATGTAGACTTAAGTCTACTGAAGTTTTAACTGGACTTTCATCATGTATATGAAACTTTTTAAGTACAGTCTTAATATAGTGAGATTGAGACAAAACAAGTCCCTCTAATGTTTTAAAAATTTTAATTTCTAATACATTTGCAATACCCATATCTTTCATGCCAAAATGCTTTGTCAACATTTCTTGATACTTATTATGATATCACAATTACCACCCATTATTAACATGTCATCAACATATAGACATACGATTACATATATATTAGGTGTGATTTTAATATATTATCACACTTATTAATTTTAAAATTATTTGATAACATAGTTTTGTCAAATTTTGTATGTCATTATTTTGACGCTTGCTTTAGTTTGTATAACGACTTAACGAGCGTACACACCTTTTCCCCTGTCTAGGAGCAACGAACTCGAGAATTTTATGTAAATTTCTTCATTGAGCTCACCATATAAGAAAACTGTTTTGACGTTCATCTGATGGATTTTCAAATTATGTAATGCTGCGATTGCAATTAATACTCTAATAAATATTATCATTGTCACAGGTAAGTAAGTATCGAAAAAATCAAGGTCTTTTTTTTGTTTGAAACATTTAGCCACCAATTTGGCATTATTTTTATCAACTGATCTATCAGTCTTTAATCTTTTTTTGAAAATTCATTTACAACTTAATGTTTTGTTACCGGGTGAGAGATCTACCAACTCCCAATTACGATTCTGTATAATAGAATCAATTTTACTATTGATAGCCTTTTCCAGAATAGAGCTTCTAGATTAGACATTGCTTCATTGAATGTCCTAATTTCATTTTCTAACAAATGAGTTAAAAATGTGGACCAAAAGATGTTGATGTTTTGGTCCTTTTGCTACGTCTTGGTTCTTCATTTACGAACTTATGTCTTTGTTATCCTTACAAGGAAAAATGTCCTAAAAATTACGGCATTCCTAGATTCAATGATAGTATTTTCATGTACATCCTGAATGTCAGACTTGTGTACGAGAAACCGATAAGCATTACTATTTTTAGCAAATCAAATGAATATTTAATCAATGATTTTATATCATGTTTTAACTTGTTTAGGCTTTCGAACTTCTACATTTGCCCCCACACTTTTAAATATTCGTACGAAAGTTTATGACATTTCCATAACTCACAAAGAGTTTCGATCCTAATTTTGTGTGATAATTTATTAAGAATGTGGTTAGGTGGAAGAATTGATTCCTCCCACAAATTCTAAGGTAAACTAGAACTAATCAACATAGCGTTCATCATTTCTTATAGAGTATAATTTTTGCGTTCCGCAATACCGTTCAACTGAGATGAAAAAAGGATTTGTAATTTGATGACTAATCCCAGAATCTAAATAAAATATTTAAAATGGTGCTCCATATTCTCCACCTATATCATTACGAACAACTTTTATTCGTTTATTTAGTTGATTCTCAATCTCATTCTTGTATTGTTTAAATGCTTCCAAGGTCCCGTCTTTACTCCTTAGCAAATAGATATAACAAATATATTGTGCAATCATTTATAAAAGTAATAAAATACTTTTTACCTCTAGTTTGAACAAATTTTAAATCACATATATCACTAGAGGATTCGAGTTCATTTTAACTGAATGAAACGATGTTTTGGCTATTTTAGTCTCTACACATGTTTAACAACGATTACTTTGATCAGATAAAATAGGAGGTAATAAATCTTAACCTAATTTACGTAAAGTATTAACATTAACATGTCATAACATATCATACCATAAGTTAAAAGACTCAATCAAGTAAGAAGAAGATCTATTTTTATTAATATCAAAATCACAAAGTACATGCATTACATTCATTTTGAATAGTCCATTGGCTAAGTACCCCTTGCCCACAAACATGACATTTTTGTGAGTACAAACATGTCAAATTCAAACACTAGTCTAAACCCATTTTTGCTTAACAAAGCTCCAGACACCAAGTTTTTACGAATATCGAGAACATGCAACACATCGATGAGTGTTACTTCTTTCCCCAATGTCATCTTCAGTACTACTTTATCTAGATCGTCAACTTTTGATGTTGCCGAATTGTCCATGAATAGTTCTCGTCCATTGATAAGAGTGTAAGATGAAAACATCTTCTTATCAGCACAAATGTAATGAGTAGTGCCAGTGTCTACGAACCATTCTTTCGGATTGTCCACCATGTTTGAAAGAGCAGTAGTTCAAACACACCACTAGACAATTTGTATTCCTCGATCAAGTGTACGAGGTTCTTTTTGTTTTTCTTTTTCTGTCGACAATCATTTGCTGTGTCACATGGCTTACCTCAATTATAGCAGTCTCATTTGAATTTCTTGGCCTTACTCTTTTACTTGTCATTACCAGCGTGCTTTATTTTTTTGCTAGTATTTGGTTCCACCAAATTGACTTTAGCCTCTATTTACAGCTTTTTAGATTTCTTTTACCTAAAACGACTCACAGAGCTACATACATTCTGCATGTATATCGTGCAAGATGATTTGTAGCTTTTGGACTTGATTCATCACTATTTTAGAATCTACCATTTTGAAGTTCAGGAATATGCCTACAATGAATTTCTTTCATCCGACATCTTTCGTTTTGTACTTCTTTTCCAATGATTTCCATAGTAATTTGGTTGTCATGACCGAATTGTATACGTTGTATAGTGTATTGTCAAGGCGATTGAGGATGTAGTTCAAGCACAAGAAGTCTCTATAATTCTATGCATCAAATGTTGCTCTTTTTGAGGATCTGTTTCCTCCTCCTCAACAGTTGGAGTATCTTCACTCAAAAATTTTGTCAAATTCAAAGTTGTAAGATAAAACAAGGTTTTCTGTTTCCATCTCTTGAAATCTACTCTCATGATTTTTAACAGCTTCTCCCCGTGAGCATTGTTAGGAGGTACGATTGATATAATATTACTTACCATTATCATCTTAAGATTGCTGGCAAATAATGATTTTACCATACAATAATTTAAAATAATTTTTAGTTGGATAGAATACCGACTTCAAAATGAAAGGAATAAAGCGATAATGGTCGAGACAAGAGTTCGACTCTTTCTTCTTAAGACGATAATGCCCCCACACTGGTGCTAACGGTCTTTCGGCCCTCATTTTCCAGTATACAATGACCTCGAATGAAGTAGAAGGCAATTCAAATTACAAGACCCGATAAACCTACTAATGCTTTTGATCTCTCTAAAATTGGACTCAAATGCATAAAAATAATATTCGTGACAAAAATGCATAATATGGAATAATGCAAGATAGAAGGATTATATTTTGCAAGAGAGAAAATCAAGAAAAAATTTGGAATGAATAAAATCTGAGGTAAGGGGACATTTATATAGAAGTTGAAAATTTGTGTTCAAAAAACGCAACAGCTAAAAAAGTTGTGTCTAGTTTGGACATTCAGTTTAATTGTCAATCGACAGTTTCTAGAAGACACCACGTGTCGCGTGCAGAAAATTCGAAGAAAAATGAATAATATAAATAAATATATTATTATTTTAAAATAATAATATAATTCAAATATTATTTTACCAAAAAATATATACCAACTTGGCTCAAATCTAAGTCCAAGCCCACGACACGTGTGGATTTTGGTTTAACCTACTAGCATGTAGATCATCTCCCCTTAAAAATTATTGATATTCTTTGGGGCTCCCAAACTTGATCAATATAAAGTAGGTTCTATTCTTCTAATTTTCCTATGTGGGATTGTCATTTTTCGATTTTCCACCAATTTTTATTGTCAATTTATTTCAACTTCAAGTGGTCATCTTTTAGCCTTAATTTCTCATTCATTCTAAAATGGTTTTGAGAAAACAAATACATTATATTAATCTACTCATGGAGTAGAACACACTCGGTCAAAGAAATTTTTTTCCAACTATCTAGACCCACCAATGGCACTAGAAATCTTGGAGCATCTTTCCCGTGTTTCAAAAACCAAAGATTTTGTGAACATAAGAAAATCTTTGAGAATTATTGAAAGGGAAATAAAAGGAGAATATGAGTCTGAAGGGCATCTTCTTTAATACTTACTAGCAGCACAATGAGTGCATAATTTGGGATTGGAATTTTCAAATACCCTATGGTTTGGGTTTTGGAGTTGATTTGTGAATAGTTCATATTTAGAGGAGGGGGATTTGGCTCAAATGTTACTTCCTTGTTCTATAAAAATTACAAAAATTTCACTATGTTGTTTGACTCCAACTCTTTCCACTACAGCATGTGTTAGATAATGTAGGATTTGGCTTTAATATAGTGGTTTTGGTAGAGAAGTTGGCGTTGATCATTTTTTGGTTTTATTATGTTGATATTGGTTGAAAACTTGGTCTTCATTTGTTGATGTTTGAAGGAATTAGTGGTGTCAAACTGGGTGGGCCTACATGGCCCGCTCATGACTGGCCCGTTAAAAATGACCCATAAATCGAGTGGGTCGATTCACAGATCAAAACATGAAAAACTCGACCCGATCCGGTTTGATTGTTTGGGCCCGATGGTTAACTGTTGGGCTCGTTTAATATTATAAAAATATATATAAATTGATTTTTTTTTTTTTGAAATGATTGATAAAAATAAAAAAATTAAATTAAAAAATTGGTAGACATGGCAAGTCAATTAACATTTTTTTGCCTTCTACATGTTATATAAAAGGCTGTTGCAACAAGCAAATGTTGCCTTTTGTATAAAAGGCATTTATACAAAACGCAACGACGATAATATTGTTATATACAAAAGGCAAATTTGTGTATTGCCTTTTCTATGAATACAAAAAGTTTTTATACAAAAGCCAAATTTGTATATTGCATTTTCTATGAATACAAAAAGTTTATTTCCTTTTAAGATTTGTTAGCATTTCCTTTAAGTTAATAGATGTCCATCAAAAGAAAGTTAATTTTTTTCAACGGATCAATAGGTCGTGAGCCGGTCCTCAAGTTTAACATTTGTTTGCTGGCCAGTCTTGGTCCGGCACGAAAATCATCACATTCTGATCCTTTTAACATATGTGGGCCATGTTGGCTCCATGTCTGGTGGGCTGATTCGAACCGGCCCACCCATTTTGATATCACTAGGAACATGCATCAGATACTTGATCAGAATGAGGCAAAATGAAAAACTCATCAGCTGCAGCATAAATCCACCCCCGTTAGATATATTGTATTTTGTATTAGCAAACATTTATATAAATACAACTCATGATTTATATAACGGACTACGCAATGAGACCATAAATGGCATAGTCACAATGAAAACGTAGAAGCGGGTATAATGCGTAATAACATGGAAATAAGTTTACTTCGTTAGAACTTGTGGTTGATGCCTTCAATTGTGGATGATGTAATGCAATGGGGTGTTAAGTAAACAAACAGTTGGGAAAAAATATGTCCTGCCATAGTTATTAGACTCGACTAGAACATCAATCGGGACAAGGTATTAGGCCTTGTGTTCCTTAGAGGTCTACGGTTCAATTCCTTTGGACCCAAAAATTTTGCAAAAGGATTTCAAAATCTAATCAAATCAGTCAATATGGCCGATTAAATCGTCGGTTAACTTGGTCAAAATCGGGCTTTAACTGAGTCAAGTACATTTTTATCAAATTAATCTGTCTAGTCCAATCAAGGATCCCGGTTGGACCAGGTTTTATAACTATGCTTCCTGCTCTAAATGAAAAATTTGGATGTCAAAAGAACTATGTTATGTACCAAAGTCGATTGAGTTGGTTTTGAAAAATTGAGTGTCGCACTGGATATCACTAAACAGTTCACCGATTACCAATTTAACGACTTTTAAATTATCGAATGATTGTTACTTATCCATTTTTAATTTTGACCCCACATGCGAGATTAATCAATAAAAACAACAAGTCACTTTTAATTGTTTCTAAATAATTAAGCATACAAATCCAATTATCCTATATTGAATTGTCGTAATAATAAGGACAATAGTAAATAACACAATATTGATGACAGAGAAACTCAACTAGGTAGCTAGTTACCTATAGACAATATAGAGTGAGTTACAATCAAATGCTATCTAGCCAACTCTACTAAACTTCCCGATCTATTTCATGCTAACTCCAAGGTCTGCTCCAAGATCTGCCCCACGATCTTCCTTAATTGTCTCTTCCCAGTGAAATTCCAAGAACGTGCTCCAATGCCTTGGGCTCTTCCTGCGCTTGTAGTCAATCTCTCTCAACCTCCAGCAGCCTCTGAAATTCAATTGAGAAAGTACCTTCATATGACCAATAGAAAGTAGGTAGTGTTTCAAATTCAACGAGTTTGATGTTTTTCCCAAATATGTGGTTGTATAAAATCAAGAGTGAAAATGATGAAATCAATGTATGAATAGGCTATTGAATAAATTATAGAGAAGAGGCATAATGAACAACCACAACTATTTTCGTGCATAGGTTTGGGTATTTATAGTAGAGGGTAATTAGGTTGAATGGACCGAAAAACATACTTCAAAACAACAAATTAGGGTTTTTCGGATCGACATGTCACTCGAGCAAGAAGTTGGTGGAGCAAGAGATCAACGATAGGCGGGCTTCAGATTTTCTGTTTTTGTTGCTCAAGCGCGAACTGGGGGAGAAGCTAACAAAAATGTGAAGCCGTGTTTCTCCTCTTTTCATGTTCGAACCCTAGAGCTCATAACCTAATTTATACAAATTATACCACAAGTCCTTGACGTTTGCAACACGTTAAAAATTAGTCATTTTGTCCACAGAATTGTCAATACTAAAAACCTAATAGGTTTGAGCAACAATATACAAATACTCCGAGCTTATGTTGTACAGCTCTAGTTTTAGATGGGGCCCAATCACAATAAAGTTCACTGGTAGTGATGAAGTGTGGGGATAATTACTTAGAGGTGAGTTTTTATGTAATCTTTTGTTCGATTATGTTATAATTCTTTAATAATAAATGATGACTTCTAGTTTTTTACTATAATTGTTCTTTGATGGTTCCATCCAAAATAGAGGCACCTTTATGCCGTTGTGATGAATTTTTTATTGAACCGATAGTGAATATTCATCTACATCATTATTAGTAATTGAAGAGGATGATGTCATATTTAAAACTCATAGCAACAAAGAGACCATTCAAATGAATGGAAAACTAACATATCTTCAAATATGTGGACAAATGTCGTGAACGATATGAATGAAGAGTAGTGAGAATTGAATTTTTCTTAGACAAGTTTATGATTTTTTTTTTTCCTTTTAAGTGACAAATTTATGAATTTCTTTTAATAAACAATACTTTGATTTATTTTTTTTAATTTTTTTTTTAGTATCAAACAACTTGAATTGTTAGCATTTGATTTCTCATTACCTTACAAATAAACATGCTTGCACTGGAGACGGGGTTGATAGAAGTGAAATTTCAAAAGCAAAAAACATCTAGTGCAGATAGATGGACTTAGTTTAACAATTAGAATCTGTAAACTGCGACATAATATGCATCAGAAAGTTGCTCGTCCCAACATAATTTGGTTTGCAAAGAAAAATAGACTTTGAAATAGTATGGTGAAATCTTGAAATTTTCAATAAAGTTCGGTTGACAATTTTTTTTTAAGTAATTGAAGATGTAAAAATACAATTTTAATAAAAAAAAATTAACAAATCCATGAGAATCTATAAAATTCAAGAAAAATTATTAAAATCTACGAAATTGAAATTCATTCAAATCTTAAATGAGCCACGTTATTTTGGAAGAACTTATTCTGAAATAATTGATTGGGGGTGAATGCGTGGTTGAAAAGGAAAGAAAAATTATTGATGTGATGAAAATTATTATTTTATTGAAAAATGTGTATTTGGAAATGAGAATAAAAAATTTAATGTGACTCAAACAAGGCTCAAATTCATTAGAGTCTACAAACATTAATGAGTGGAAATTACATAAATCCAGGTGTTTAAAAATTATTTTTAAAAATCAGGTCTAAA
>CAIGRF010024082.1:0-15690 GCA_903798235.1 Fraxinus ornus
AAAAAAAAATCATCAATACAGGTACAGTCAACTCAACACCTGTAAAAGTTCTGTGAACGTAGGGCATTGTTCTACATTCACAACACATCATTAAGGTGCTAAAAACACTTTCTTTATATCATTTACCAGCAGTAAAAAGGAATAATAATAATTAAACTTTTCTATGCATTCCTTAACATTCTAGTACTAGGGGTGTCAATTTGGGCCAAGTGTCCCAGCATGTAAAAATCGGGCTGCAACGTGTCCGGTCCAAGTTAGGTCCGATCCTTTCAACACTCCTACTTACATTATTTCGAAATTTAATCTTTACTTTTCTAATGTGAATATGATATCCATAGAAAATTTACCGAGTAAACGAGTGTCACTCAACTCGACAAGTGGCATTTTTAAGAAGTCGACTATTTTGGCTATGTCACTCGAGTAATTTAAAAATGTCACTTGTCGAGTTGAGTAACGCGTGTTTCGTGGTAAAAATATCATAAGCATAGGATGGATAGCGATTTAGCTGTCAATTGTCACATTTCTTCAATTTAATTAGCAATCTTTCAAACTCCAAGTCAGTTACTTGAAACCTCAACGAAGAGAGGCGGGACTAGTCGCTTAGCTAATTTGTTCGTAATGCACTTTTGACATGACTTTTTAAAAATTAAAAGTTGATTATGATGGTAAGAAATCGCTTTTGAACATATTTGGAAAAGTGCTTTATCAAACTCTATTTCCACTTTCGTATCAAACAGTTAAAATAGAAATTGAATTTCTCGAATATGACATTTTTCATGGAATTTAAATCGATCAAACTTAATCCATCAACAACCAATTATTGGGGATGGCCCTTTAATTATTCCACCATGTTTTAGTCAATTTTCAATAATTTTGCCATGTTCATCTTTTTGTGGTAAACAGTATGTATTTTATCCTATTTCAATGGAAAAGGGCCAAAAAAGTGAATATGTTCTTCTCAAAAGAAGAAAAAGAAAGGGACGTTTAAAAGCTACGTATGCACGTTTCTAGATACAGTTACATACTTCAAATCGTACACGTATCTAAATTCGTAAAGTGTTATTTATTTAGAGCGAAAAATGTATTATCGTTGAGCCAAACACATTTTAATTTTTAAGCACTACCGGTCGTATATTTCGAGCTTAATAGGCTTTCGTCAATGCATGCATACAAGTTCGTGCTCTTGCCCAAAACATAATGTCACGCATCGTGTGTACTTCTCTCTCCATATGTCATGGCAATGTCGTCAACAGTCAGAAGCGTAGCCTATATTATCGAAGAGTACAGTAATAACGTTATCATATGCAGTATTGTGTAGCATTCTACCATAAACATACATGTTTGCTGCTTATTTCGAGCTTGTAAGCCTAAGCAACGGGAGAAGGTCATTTGTGGCATGCAGCCTCGAGTGTCGCACGGAATCAAACTTAATTTTTATTCACACATTTCGAAATATGATGTCAAGCGACGTGAAACCATGTGGTGAAACAGTTTAAATTAATGTATTTTGTCGATTGTCCAAATAAATTTAACAATATTCAATAGCTGTCACCTAATAAGAACAGAAAACAAAATTAAAAAAATATATAAACAGAAAGAGTCTCATTTTCTGTTTTTTTGTTCAATATTCATAATAATGTAAGAACAAGCACATGGGTTGTGCTGGCATGACAATTTTGTCTCTTCAAACCAATTAATCCTGCCCATGTTTCTTTGTTCCAATTAAATGTCCACACATGTATCCTCTCAAATATTATTATATATTTATGTCTCTATCTTGTCAAACAAATTATTTGTTAAACCCCGTCATTTAAGCTCTTAAATGAGACGGTTCGATAGCTCGTTTGCAAGATTTTTAAAAAGTCAAAAGTTAGTTTTGAGATTTAGAAATTATTTTCGAAGATGTTTAAATATCTTTCTAAAAAAATTTTGCATCGTTAGAAGATATAGCTGACATAAGTGCCGATTCAGCGGCTCTTCTGCTTTTTGTAAAAGAATTTCTTAGAAAAATTATTTTAGTCCAATTTTTTTCTAAAATCTCCTCTAAGCAGATAAAACACTTTTAGAAAATTATTCAAACGTATTCAAAAATAACTTTTGATTTTTTAGAAGTCTTATTAAACGAGCTCTACAGTGTTTTCCTCAGAAGCAAAAATTCTATCAAACAACCTTTATGTGGATGTTTGGTGGTGATTAAAATTAGATTTTTAGTAGATTGTGATAGAAATTTTTGAAATGTGCAGTTGAAAAGTTGTGGAACCTATGAAAGATGTTGTTCATATTGATTGTTTGACTTTGACTTAGACTTAAATTAAAATCTGATTTTAATCCGAAACAAACATGGTCTATATTTATCCCGATTGTCTTTCTTTAACGACTTAAACTTTTAGTGAAAGTTTATGTACGCAATTGCGTTTATTTTGTCTCTATCCCAACTTGACGCTCAATAATTACAAACCTCAATAGTCTAATGTCCAAACAATATTAAATGTGTAGCAATCTTTTAGAGCACATGCCCTGGCCAATCATATAACTTGACAGCTTCTATAGATAACCACATTTTTTAAGCAACTTGCCATCTCTTCAAAACCATATAGAAGTTTATCAATTCAAGAACCCCAATCAGAGTGAATTTGTGGCAAATATGAATCTTAATGATGATAATCTTGAGCCTGGAGAATTGCTGGAGCAAGGCTGGTTCTTTGGCAATTTGCTTGACAGGAAAAAATATATGTTAAGAAGTTATTCTGATCCTTGTACATCCTCAAACACCAGCCATGAGATTTTATCTGAGAAATCATATGAAGAAACCTACGAATCGATCAAGAAACTGTCTGTAGGGACGGAATTCGATCGGCCTAATCTGATCAGGACGCCGTCAATGCCTCGAACGAAGAAATCGAATAAGGGACGAGGAAAATGTGTCGATTTGCTTCGCGCACCGTCTTTGCCAACTCATTTGGGAGAAGATGAATTTCAAGATGAAGAGAGCGAGTTTTCTATGGGGAAGTTAATTAGGCAAGCTTCTTTAAACCATTCAGATCGACGGACAACTCCAAAGGTACTTCTCAATCTCCTTTACATGTATTTGTGGGGTCCATATAGCTTTAATTAATGGACCAGTTAGAGGTCAGGGTGACGGAAAAGAGTCGAGTGGATCAGACTCGACAAATCGAGGTGCCCCCAAATTCCCAAACTAATGTTTATTACACTTGAATTGCAGGATATGACACGAAGATCCAGCATACCAAGGCATTCCCCTCAAAGAAAGCCAGATATGGAAACCATTAACATGGAGGGCTATTCGGAGACGAAACCGAAATATCTAATCGATAAGACGATAAAGATTCAAAAGAGCCTCAGTGGTCTTGAGATTGACGATATACGAGGTTTTAAAGATTCGAGTTTAAGTTACAACAAAAGAGACTCGACTATGAATGTTATTAGCACACTTGAAGAACACGAAGAGAAGAACACGAGGAGGACTACGTATTTTTCTGAGGCGTGGCGAGGGCAAAGCTCTGTCCCTCCAATTCCAAAATGGGTTGGGAAGAGATCGAACGAAGACATGAAAGCGCAGATCAAATTTTGGGCTAGGGCCGTGGCGTCTAATGTGCGACAAGAGTGTTGAAACTTAAGCCAATTTAGTTTCCATTAGCCTCATAAAAGGTCAATGAGTTGCGATGAAAGAGCGCCGCCCGCTCTCATACAAAACGAAAGTCGCGAAGCTGAAAATCAAGAAAATAAGTACTAATTTCAAATATACTTATAGGGATCCATTAATCAGAATATATGATCACTGTCACACAATTTCTCTAACATATTGGGATATACAGAACATTGTTTGCTGCACTAAATTGCTGAAGCAATTTCATGCTCTATTAAAAGTATCTGTAGTTTAAAGTTTCCAAAAGATGCTTCGAAGGCTAAGAATCTACTTCTTGAACACGTTTGAATAATTTTCTGAAAGTGCTTTATTTGACTACAAGAGCTTTCAAAGGAAGCTGATCTAAAATAACTTTCTCGAAAAGCTCTTCTACAAGAAGCAAGAACTCTGCCAAACGAATTATAAGTTATATCCGTAAGAGCATACCGTGTCATTGCAGCAATCTATAATCAAATATCCTGAGTTCTTGCTTGCAATCTTTTACTTTGTAATGCAACATTACATTTTTCACTTCATCTGCACACAATGTTGCTTAAACCTCTACTTTCTTGTTGATATTTGGCCCAAGGGAAAAACAAGCAACTCTCTGCACTAATCACGGCATAAATGATAGACGTCGTAAATTGTACTTAACACTAGTTTCTTCTTTTATCTATGTTTTTGGATGTCTGGTAGTTGTCAGTTTTTTAGTAGATTTCGAACAACACGATGAAAGCACATCTGATGAGCCATTTGATTAGTATGTATGTTCATATGCTTAAATGCATTGCTTTGATTAGTATTGAATATGATATGTGTTCAGAGTTCAGACGATGATCACAAGCCTCTTAGGTATTTTTCTCTGATCTTATGGTGAGAGATTTCTAATCATTGAAATATTGGCTTAATCAAAAAGAAGAGACGGAAAAGGAAAAAAATAAAATAATGTCATTTTTCAATTCTTCATGGGAAAATTATATCTAAAGTCCAAAACTATACGTGGAAGAGCGTTTAGGTCCCAACATGTGAAACAATAATCTATGGCCCTAAACTTCCAACCTTATTGTATTAGGTTCCAGTTGATACAAATAGCCAATTTAACAAGTAACCAATCATATTGTTCATTAAAAAGATTATTATACCCTTGTTCAATCAAAAAGAAGAGAAGGAAAAGGAAAAAAAATTAGCAAATTTTATAGTTTTCTCCAAATCTTACCCAACTAACGCCCTTTACTCCAAACCAATATTGGCGCCTCCATCAAGCTACCTTGGCCATCAACAACCATGCCCCGTTCTCTAACCATCATTCCCTCGAGCTTCTTCGACCACCCACACCCACCCTTGCAAATCAATGGTAAAAAAGGTGGTGGTTTTGAAGTTAAAAAATTGAAATTCCAAACAAAATGAACATAAAACCTAGCAATTCGTTTTCAAACTTTAACGCGTGACTTATCTTAGCAAAATTCATTGCAAATAAAGATCCTCAAACATTAGAGAAGCTACATTAGATAACAAATCTCCTACAAGCCCGTTTGATAGAACTTTTATAAAGTAAAATCTGTTTTTGAGATTAAAAAGTTTCTTTGAATATGTTTAAATGACTTTCTAAAAATCTTTTATCTGTTGAGAATAGTTTTTAGAGAATAGTTTTCATGAACTTCTCAACTTGAAGTTTAACTTTTTAACCGTCAAACAAACTGTTGTTGTCTATTGAAGACCTAATTGCAGAGTGGAGGCTTAGACAATCATCTTAAAAGTTTTGGGCCTAAATGCTCTACCATTCATAGATTAGGGACTCCAAATGTACGTTTTTCCACTGTATTGTATGGCTCTGTGGCTCTATCATACAAAAATCCTCTTATCACAGATATTCTTCACTGAAAATCGATCAACTGCCATAAACCACTGCCAATCTTCCACTGTAAACGAAGTCCTCATCAAATGTTGCAATTTCAAAACAATCTGAAGCTTCTCCCTTCAAACTACCTTTTCCCTTGTTTATCTCCACCTCTCATTTCCCATTCTAGCCAATTATCCTTAAGAAACTCCTCCACTTCCACTCTGTACTCTATCTGCTCAGCCCACAAACCATCGGTTGCCCAAGTTTCGGAAGAGCCCACCATTGCAATCAACAGCTCCGTCGATGCACCGCCGGAAGAGGGACCCATTGAACTCTCGCCGTCAATTCCCCCTATTTTCTCCTTTTCCGACGACCCTACTCCTCTCCAAACGGCCACCAGTGTTCTCCTCACTGGCGCCATCACTGTCTTTCTTTTTCGGTCCCTCCGCCGCCGATTCAAGCGTGCTAAAGAAACGGTATTTACACTCACTGTGGGATGACAATCTTTTTTGCTTTTTCTTTAGAATGGTGTGCATTTTTTATTGGCTCATAAAGGAAATGAAATTATTTTTCTTGCTTGTGTATGCATTCTCGAAGCTTGAGTGCATTTTCTTGTTTGTAATTGATCTGTTTCAGTATGCTATGATTTATTGGGTAGACAAGTTCAATTGATTGATTAAGATTAAATTGGATATAGATTTGTATATGTTCATACACAGTAGCAAGATTCAGTGTTTAGTTAATACATAATGCTTACATGTTTGTGCAGTACCATTGTATTTCTTAATCCAGACGTACATACGAGCTTATGTTCTTGAGGGTAAATTCCAATAAAATGTGCAGTGACTGTATAGTTGTGTACCCTGATTGTGTTATGGAATTCTATGTAGCTGTTCTGAATATTTGGTAATTTTCTCCGATTAGAGATTCAGGTCATCAGGGACAAAGAAATCATTGAAGGAAGAGGCCGTGGAGAGCTTGAAAGCAGTGTCTCTGTCGCCAGTTACGGCCAAGTCTTCACCTTCGCCTGTCCAGGCACTGTTGGGAGGGTTAACCGCCGGAGTGATCGCAGTAATTCTTTACAAATTCACAACTACTATTGAGGCTTCACTCAATAGACAGACGCTTTCAGATAACTTCTCGGTCTGCTCTCCAATTTAGCCACATAAATTATCGCGAGTCATATCTTGTTTTTGCCCTTTTTCTCACATACAATAGGAAAGCAATTTCATGTGGGAATTAAAGTGTCTCTTATCATAAGAATTCAATATCAATCATTAAGTTGCATTTGGACTGCATAAAACCGACTCCAGAAAATTGGGTATAGAACTAATCAATACTAACCTTTAGGTTGTGGATTTCTTGTCTTGAGAACATTTGTTCATGATGAGTGCACCTCTTGTAAATAGTTAACAACGGTATATTCCGAGTGATGCTTATGATGTTTTATCTTTTTGTTTATAGCTGTTGGAACTGATAAGAAAAAAGTCGTAATCCTTTTAGAGCCTAAATCTTTGTAATGTATCTTTATATCATTTAGCAATAGGAAATTTTTTATTAAAGTTGATCGATGATTCTTGAATGATAACTTATTTCCGCATTCCTTTTGTGTGTTTGCATGCATGTGGCTTCTTAACTTTTTGCTTGATTGATGTTTGTTTCAATTCTAGACTTTGGTGCAATGGCAGAACATTTAAAGGATCTTTGGACCTTCTTTTATCATTTACATATTTCTATGCTGAAGGCTGTTTTAATTTATAAGGAAACCTTTACCGCAAGTAGTCTTGTTTAATATGATGCAAACCACTTCTTTCAAAAGTATGTTCATATAATATTACAATTACTATAGATTCACAATACTGATGCTACATATTTTCTCTTGTTTTGCAGGTCCGGCAGATAACTATAACTGTAAGGTAACTTTGGCACTCGCCCTGTTTCTCTTCTCTCTGTGATAAAATTTGACTCTTGATCCCTTTTCATCAACTCTGTGCAGGACCATTGTGAATGGATTGTGTTACCTTGCTACATTTGTTTTTGGCATCAATGCTGTAGGTTTAGTACTTTACTCGGGCCAGCTTGCCATCAACTCTGTTATGGGAGAGTCTACTGGTCAAGATGAAGCACCATTGAGTTCATCAAATTCAAAGTCAGGTAGTACGGATAGCTCTGGAATCGCTGGTAGCGACGAGGATCAAAGTTCAGGGAATACTCAATAATGGAAGATAAGAATCTAATAGCAGCTGCTGTAGTCTTCTTCTTTACTATTTATTACACATCATTTTTACACAGTTTCAAGATTGAAGTTACCTCTAGTCCGAACAACATTTATTACATGGCCATATCATATAAATCGATGTATTTATTACGTCATCTTGATGATCGCCCCGCCCCCCCGGCCCCTCCTTTTACAGATATGCAGTATGTAGATGTGTAAACCAATCAGCACAGAGATATAATTGTGCAAGTCTATCAATAGTTTATCTCAGTCCCCGTGCTTGAAACTAAAACCATTCTGTTATGTCAATAGTAGGCGCCCCCCCACCCCACCAAAAAAAGGGCTCTTAGTCGTTATTTCATCACCCTAGTACTGACTTGAGGAACTCAACCTTCATTGTGAAAACTCTCATCCATAAGATGGCAGATAGAGATAAAGAGGTGGGTGCACAGGCCACAGCCCACACGGCATTCTTGTAGTCGACTCTTGGTGTGCACTCATAATTAAGACAAGTTGTTGAACATGTCTGCTGTAAGGGCTTCGCTACAGACCCCCTCATAAGAGGTGAGGTCTACGATTTTTTTATTGGTTGTGGGCCCCCCTCTTGTGAGGGATCTGTGACACCCCGATGTACAAATAGCAAAACAAGTAAAGATCGTAAATAGAAACTCAAAAAAAGGCTATTTATTTCATGTAGTGCTGAGTAAAAACCATACTTGCACTGTTATACAGTGGCGGAATCGTACAAAAAAAAAAGTGCAGGGAAGTGAGCTTATTGACTTTCATCCCTGTTATGGTTTTCTGTCTTGAATTGCTGATTTGCTTCACGTACTGTGTGATCATAATTAGATGCTTGATGTTCTTCAGCTGTATCTGATCTCTTACAACTATCATTAGTACTATTAACTGCAGTCATTTCGTTCTTATCATTCTTCTCTGGGTGATAACTGACTGGTGTCTTATACTGAGGCAACGGGGTTGTATTTCTATCCAGATTATGAAGCACCACTACTGTTATCACCGAGCAAACAAACATTGGGATTGGACCGAAAATCCAAAGAAGCAAATTACTTGCGAAAAAGAGCGATCTCAAGCCAATTATCCAGTAAGTACTTCCTCTTATAACTGCATTCTCAACTAGGCTAGAAGGAACTTCACAGTTCGGCGTGCTTATGAGGAAATTGGCATCAACAAAACACCTTGCTGTTTGAACAAAACAAACAAAAGCAACCAGAAAACATGATAGAAGAGCTATGTACTTGATGTAAACAGCGGTCGAGCTTTTATTTCCATAGATATTACTACTTATGAAAACATTGTGGGAGACGCTTCCAATCCATGCCCCGATTAGAGAACTCAAAGCCAGTGAAAACGAAGCCAGTGAAGTTGCTGCAGATAAGTTGCTGTTGATCACAGCTATAGCCTGCCCTCTATCCTTGGCTTCAACCTGCAAATTGCCAGATCAGTATGACAAACAAGATTCTAACTTCTGTTTTCAATATGGTCGAGTGCTACTGACCTGTAGAGTTCTTTGAACCCAAGCCTTCTTGTTATGATTTTCGTAGCCGATAACAGTGGTATCAGGGGAATTTAGGCATCTGTGGATATGGAATAGATGATATCCAAGCATGAGCAGTAAACCACTTGGGACTAGAAAAAAATCCAACAGTTCCTCCTTAAATGTAAGTCCCATCTCCTTGTTCTTCACGTCTGCCAAGTCTCTTTATTTTTTTGTGTGCAGAGTGGTCTTGCGAATTGGAAAGTTATGAATAATGGTAATGGCAATGGTGGCAGGTCTAAAATTGTTTATTTTATGATGGATTTGGTCCAACTAAAGTTGGCTTTGCCTGGCTTGAGAAAATTTTATGGTCAGCAAGGCTGCTTTAGTGTACCTAACAAATTGTTTATGTACACTAATTTGTCCATGAGTACATTCATCTAGATCCGAGTATAATATGATTTTACGAAATTTCTGATAGAATTTCCTATATAATGGACTAAACCAATACAAATTCCATGACCCACGTTTGAGTATCATAACCTGGGTCTAACACAACACTACCCGCCGGCCGCCTGCATAATTTTAGTGGACTCAAGATTTGACCTGCTTCATATCAGCTAGATGTCAGACCCAACAATGGGACATTTTTTTTTTTTTAAATAATCGTGGATGTCCAGGTCAACTTGTGTGCACCTCGACTAATCCCATGGGACTTTGAAGTTTACAGTCGGGTATTCATCTCAGTGGTCCTGATGGGACTCGAACTGATGACATTAAACTCACAATTAGTTTGAGATGGTTTTCTTATTGACAGTAATTAAAAATTATACGTGAAAAAATAAATGTAGAGATAAAGTGAATCGACATATTTAGGCTCAAATAAGTTTATTTTTTTTAGATATGTTCGTCAACGTAGTAAGTTTTTTAAATGTGTCGACCCGAATTAACTATTACAACACGGAAAAATATACTCTATGTCAACAACTAATCGCCAACAACTTCAAATTCTTTTAATGAAACAACTAGTGCTATTGATTTATTTTTATCATTTCACTTTCACGCTATCACATGATGAGCATTAATTAAAATAGGGTGGCATTGGTACTTAATTTTGGAATTTGACTTTTTATATTTCAACTCGTCATTCAACTTTACAAAACATTTTAATTTGACATTTATTTTTTAATTGAAAATCCTACTTATTTGTGAACCAAGTCATCAAACTGTTAAAAATCTCAAATAAAAATCAGATTTTTTTTTTTTTTTGGGTAAATTTTGAGAATCAAACAAGAGCTAAATGTCTATTTGCTTCTACTCTTTCGAAAATACACTTAAAGAGGTCGTTTGACAAAGCTTTTGATAAAAGTTTCAACAGATTTCAATAAAAAAAATAATGATTCAGGTGTGTTTGAGCCACATTATTTTGAAAGAATATATCTTGAAGTAATAAATTGATGGAAAATATGTGATTGAAAAAGAAGGAAAAATTATTGATGTGATGGAAAATATTATTTTATTGAAAAATGTGTGATTGAAAATGAGTAGAAGAATGAGAATGAAAAAATAATGTGGATCAAACAAGAGCTTAAAATATGTGATTGAAAAAGAAGGAAAAATTATTGATGCGATGAAAAATATTATTTTATTGAAGAATGTGTGATTTAAAATGAGTAGAAGAATGAAAATGAAAATGAAAATTTTAATGTGTACCAAACAGAGACGAAATATGTGATTAAAATTAATTATTGACTTTAACCGACGGAAAAAGTCCATCCCCAAATATTTTAAATGAGATGATTATTTTTCGCTCTAAAAACAAGTACACAACCCGAACTCAACTATATATAAGAATATATTAAACAAAAACGGAGATGAGATAGGAGTTTCAGTTCAAATTACGATGCGTTCGTCCTAAGTTAGCTCAAGAATGGAGCTACATACGTTTCAAGGTTTTTCCGACAGAAATCAAACTTCCAGCCTAGGCAGTCTTCGGTGGTGGTGCTTCAGATTCACCGGTGGGCACAGGTGTGGGAAGTTTTTGTGTTGTTGCTGCTGCAGCATTGATTACTGAAGAGTTTCCAGGTCGAGGATCTGCACCTGTTTTTTGTGCATTCACAGTAGCAGATCCAGAATGAAGTTGCTGCAACCTGTAATCAGTTTCAGGCCGACGGCAAATCTTCCTCAGTGGAACAATTTCCTTTACATAGAAATAGAGGACGGTGTGATGTCAAATTGAGGGTCATGTATACATCGTATCACAAAGACATGAATTTGAAGTTCACGATATAGAAGTTATATTACCTCAGACTGATCATGTTCATATCGCACCAGAAATCTACAACGACATCCTCTTACGTCATGCCTCCGCCTTTGTGCATCAAGAACACGTGCATCGAAGTAGAGGGCCTGCTCTTTGCCTTCCTACAATTTGAAAGATAAGATCTGCTAATATTAAACTTTTTCATAAACTATTATTCGCACTTCTTCCCTTTTCTTGATATTGCTAATAGAAATGCACCTGAAAGCAGAGAATCAAATCTCCCTGAAGAACTGCTGCACACTCAGATGATTCACATGGGAGTGACCGTTGTCTTACATTCTTGAGAACATTGACCCATTCATCCTCTTCTGGTCCAAAACCCGAAAAACGAACCAGAACTTCCTGAAGTGAAAAGCATAATTCAATCATTAAAAGGGAAGGGAAGATGAATAGGGACAATTATATGAGCAATCGTGATTCTGAAATGGCTTAATGCTTGTAGGTTTCGATTCCTAAAACAAGAGCTTAAGAGGAAGGACAGTTTTCAATGGTCAATCTAGAGTGCCAAAAAATAATCATGCTCATAGTAGGATCTACAAAGGGACAAGAAAATCAACCCAAGTCCTAGCAAATCAAGAAGACAGTTCTATTTCAAGAAATATATTAAACTGACAAACGTCATCCATTGTAAAGAATAGCCATAATCTAACAAGAATGAGCAAAATAAATAAAAGCTAGAAGCTTTCTTCTATGAATTTTAAAAGGAAAATAAGCTCCAAGTACCGGATCACCAGTCTCTAATGATCTATGTGATAAGAAAGTTGCAACATCGTACCTGAGAAGAAAAACGTTACTTAAGAATCATTGTTATTTATTAACTAAAAGGAACCCACATTTATCAGGACACAGGTGGCAATAAATAATTCCACAAAGACTATAATGACATGGTCGAAAAGACTAACCATGCACCATCCCGTGCAGATTTAGCTTCGAATTCCATGTGAGAATTATCTGAAGCATTCTTGCCTGCACTTTGTCCTGGAAATAAATGATCTAGTAAATAAGATCAGTGTACAATGGTTTTAAGGAAGCATGTCCAAATATTGAATTTTAATTAACAGCATCAAGCACCCATGGGTCATAGCCACCAGAGAGAGAGAGAGAGAGAGCAGATATTAAAACCTATAGGTTTGATCGCTACAGGTAATTTTTGCCCACCGAGTCCATACTATTGCAAAAAATCGTATAGGAAAAAAAATATAATACCACGGGAGATATGCACTTGATTCACCATAGGTAAACAAGCACTAACGACCACGAGTAAGAACTTATTTTGCATATTAAGATGTTGAGAAGAAACAAAAATAATAAAATCATTGTCAACAACTAAACATCTACCTGAAGGAGAAGTAATAGGGTGGGGTACTTGAGGCATACTTTTCACTGGAGCTGGATGAAAGTATTATATGAATTAGAACAAAAATACAAGCATTACAATACCTTGAAAAGCTTGCTTAATATTGATGACAGTAAAAAATAGATTTAGAAGCTTCTTAACATGAGACAATTCAATGCTACCTGAAGGAGCAGGCTGAGTTTGAGGGGTCTGAGGTGCGGTTCGAACTGTAGCCTGATCATCTCGAGGCATAAGAGGCATGTTCGTCTGTGCGGGAACAATTGTCTTCGAGGCTTTTGCTCTAACAGCATATCGCCTATTTTGGAACCAATTCCACACCTTTTGCAAATAATTTAAGTTAAGGAAAGACCAACAAAAAAATTAAGCATGTACATAATGGGCAGTCCATTACTTGTTTCACCGTAACTTCAACCACTCCAGATCTTTCAGGTGAAGCACTATATAACAGCAATTACACCACAAACAAACTTTTAGATTGCCATGAGTGGTTTCCAAGTATTAAAATTATTCGCAACAGCATATAACCACATACCTAAACTTCAGAGCAAGAGCTTCAAGAATTTCACGTGCAGGCACAGCACAGTTGTGTGCTTGAAGAATTGATTCCATCTCGCTAACCTTTAATGTGAAATAATAACCATGACATGTGAAAAAGGAATTAAGGAAGTTGCCCTTGCACAAAACATGGTAAACATTATATTGATGCAACAAGTTACAGCAAAAATAATTCTACATAAATACAGGAGAGTTTAACTCTGATGTGTTAAAATAAATAGGATCTTCCGTTTGTCTGAATAGATGCACAAACTCACAAATCTTCATCCGGTGGCACCTATTTCGTCAGTGACAATCTAATATGTGCCAAATAGAAATACAATATTGTAAGAACTTTTTAATAGTGGAGCTGCTCAAGTTTTGGAGAAAATGAGTATAATAAGTTGTTAGTTTCTTGTAGGGAGGGGTATAGGTGGGGTGAGCTGCTCGCTAGCTCGGATCGTGCCCACAGCTCGAGCAGAGCATCGAAACCTCGTGCGAGCCGTCTCGCCACCGGGAGTGAAAATGCAATTTTCGGTTAAAAAACACAAGAACTGCTAGTGGCTTGCAAGCCGGCTCAGTTCATCCCACCAAAGGGCGAGTTGGTGGGGTGAGGTGAGCCAGGATTTAAGGAAACGAAACAGTTTGCACTTGGCTTGCCGCTTGATGGTGGGAGAGCCAAGCGGCTCGGTTCGGCCCATTTACCATCCCTAGTTTCTTGGTATAAATGATACAGCACCCAGTTTAGAAATGCATGTTCATAAGGTCAGAAAACATGCAGCACGTAAATCTTGATCCTAACAACTAAGTGTTGTACACCCTGAGCAGCAAGGATTCAATTGTAACAACAGGAGGCTATAGCAGACTGAAACTCCTTATATTAATTACCCTGAAGAAAGAAAACATCATAGGTTTCATGAAAATTTCAAAATCACATTCATTCACAGTGATTATTTCACAAGGAAATCCAGAAGAGAGCTTTTGGAATTATGATAAAAAGAAACTGGTTAAGTTCAATAAATCTGCCCCCTATTTTATAGTTACCGTGGCGCTTTTGCATCAAATTAGCTGAAATCATTTGAAAGTGGTTTAAAAGTATTTATGTTATTAAAATAAAATGAAACTGCAACACTAGAAAAATAGGTGATATGCATGGATATCATTTATTCTTGCTGAGGGAAAAAGTTTATGCCCACAATAACACGTATTTATATTAACCATTTCATTTAAAAGTTTAAGCTGTTAGAAAGGGTCTCATATATCCATTTAAATCTGGGGTACTTACAAAAATACCCTTAAAATTATGGGTGTTTTGAAAAATCATATGAAAAGTTTTTAGGAAGTAAAAAATACTTGTATAAAATAAAAAAGTGACACAATGTCACTTTTTTTATAAAAATTGTCACTTTTTTAATTTTTTTAAAAAAAGTGACACAAACTCAAAAAAAGTGACAAAACTAAAAAACAAGTGACACACTCAAAAAATGATACAAAGTCAAAAAAGTGACAAAACTCAAAAAAGTGACAAACTTCAAAAAAGTGACAAACTAAAAAAAAGTGACAAATATAAAAAAAAAGTGACACAAATTGTTCAGAAAAATGGGGAGAGATCAAGGCCTCTCGATTGCTCTGGAATTGTCGTTTATGTTCTTTATTATTTCAGTGAAATAAACAATACAAATCCTTGTTTTTGCATTCACCATTCACAGCTACATTCATATAACAAGAACAACATCAACTTCAAGAGTGGTCTGATCACCACCAGCTGCTGGTTCAAGTGTCAACTTCACACTATTCCCTGCTGTGTCTACAGAAACCACCTTAGTTTTTAGCATGAATTTCATCTTCTGCTTCTCAAGGGAACGTTGAAATTGCTTTCGGACTTCTCCATCCATGGTCGGAACAATGTCTGCTGCAAATTCAACAACAGTGACCTCTGACCCTAGACGTCCCCACACAGAGCCCATTTCAAGACCAATATAACCAGCACCAATAACAACGAGTTTCTTAGGAACTTCTGATAGGGCTAAAGCCCCAGTAGATGATACAATTCTCTTTTCATCAATGGTTATCCCTGGTAGACTTTTGACATCTGAACCAGTGGCAATTATGATATTCTTGCCTTTGACAACAGTGTTACCACCTTCAAGAGTATCAACAGAAACTTCAGATGGGGAGAGGAATTTTCCATACCCCTTAACATAGGTTACTTTATTCTTCTTGAATAAACCTTCAATGCCTTTTGTTAAGTTACCCACAGCTTTGTCTTTTTGG
>CAIGRF010024082.1:15816-28976 GCA_903798235.1 Fraxinus ornus
GTTTGGTACTAGTAGTAAGGCTGTAATTGCTCGTGGAAGACATGCGAATCAAGCGAGAATATAAAGCATCAAAGCATAATGATAATTTGGAGAATAACACTTTCATTGCATTCAACTCAAGAAACCAGTAAATATCCTCTTCCTTATGCAGTGAGCTTAAAAATACCTAAAACATCATATCATAATTCAGAAAATGAGAAAATCATTCATGCAAGGACATGAGGAAATCTCCGTGAAAACAATGTAACATTTGAGTATCTAAATTCATCAATCTTAGATAGGTGAATCTTACAAGGTCTTTCGAGAGAGTTGCAGAATCAACTGGGCAGCTTTCTAGTTATCAGATACGTGAAAAATATATTCTACTTTTCATCTGAGATGAGAACCAAACACAATGGCCATAGGCAAGAAAATGAAGTCATATAATTGTTGTTTAGGAACAAATATTGATAAATAAAGAGTGCAGAAATTTCCTTTTCTCTCTTGCAAAAATCAAAAGGAAGACCTTAAGTTCATATAACTGATGAACCAAATTATAACAAGTTAAAGCCATATAAAATTTGGGTAAAAGTTCAACGCAAAAATTTGAATCAGCTTGAAAGTCGAGACGATACAAGGACATGCCCAGACACTGAAAAGCTTCGGAGCTGAACACTCCAAAATACGGGTGTTCCAACTCTAGTATTCTGCATATAGAAGGCATTTCCTCTCCAATTGAAGCACAAGAAATTCAATTTAAGGTATCACCCAAAATCATATTACTTCCCGGAATCTTGTTCCCCCAAAATAGGTGGATTTGAGATCTCATAACAGCAGCTTGTTCTGCCGTTTCCTCAGTTGAAATTTCCCCTTGACCGCTTATTGCTGAGGAATCACCTTCAACATCACTACCCTGCTTCTTCCTTCTCTTTAACAGTTCATCCTTCTTACTCATATTAGGATCCTTAAGTTCTTTTGCTCTCTGCTCTTCCAGCTTTTCCCACATTTCAGTAGCTGCTTTCATTTTAATCTCTGCACTGTCAAAAAGTTCAATAGTCTCGGCAGGATCCCATTTCGACAGATCTTCTTTCTTGGCCAATACAAAGGACCAATGAAGTTTTGCCATTTCAAACTGTTGCTGCCCCAGTGCTAACAAACCTTCATAAAAATCTGGTTTGATCAAGAGTGCCTCTTCGTATTTCTCTCTGGCAAGAGAATATTTTTCTCGTACCCAGTCATGTGCAGTTTGAAGCTGCGTAGCCATCAATTCCTTTGAAGCTGATTCATCAATGGGGATCCGTTTCCTTGCTGCACACATATGAACATTTCCCCAATTTAAAAAAGCCAGCGCAGCCACCTCCTGGAACTTCAGAGAAGCCTTGTCGAAAAGGCTTTGGGCGGCTTCACCTGTAACTGTTTCCTCGAGGGCTTCAGAANTTTAAACGTATAAATCTAATTTGCAATTTTTTTAGAGTAGCGGACCTAATTTTCCCTTTAAATCTTGCATTCAACAAGCCCGTCATGACCGGACCAAATTTATTTTTTGACCAAAGATTTAACATGTACACAGATTTGAAACAAGTCTCACCTGACCTGGTTCAACATTGTGTTAACCATCTCATTTAAAATTTTATAATTTACGAGAAGATGATCAACGTGGTTGACACCCATCTTAGCAAGCTTCAACTTTTAAGTTGCAAACTCGTGACTTGATAGCCCAAAAACAAGCTCCAATAAGCCATTCTATCCATCTAAAAAGTTCATACGAGCTGTGAGATTTCAAGATTAATGTTTCAAAATACCCACCGTGAATATGTTGGGGGTAAAAGTCCACATAGCTTAAACAAGAAAAATATAATCAACTAGTAAGGGCTTGGGCTAAGAACCCCAAGACTTAGAGCATGTTTTGGAGTGCTTCAAAGCTCCTCATAAGCACTCCCAAACATTTTCTTGATAACCTATGCACTCAATTCATGTTTATATGCATCTATCTATTGACAAGACGACATCAAGAATACCACTATAGCAATTTTCTTTATTCAGTCCATTTTCTCAGTTAAACCACTATTTTAGTATTTTCACATCCTTCATGAATTGCTCAAGTGTACGTCTTAACCTAATTACCAGTACTTCACGAAACTGGCACCAGAAATCCCCAATTTAGCATAAAACGAGTACGGGCACCAAACTGTTTTTTTTTTTGGGTCCCCAACCTTCCAGAAGATAAAAATGCATTGTTCTAATCAAAATCGAGGAGGAAAACTTATCAAACGCAGATGCTAAAAATATGGGAGTACCAACATATAAGAAACATAAAGAATATCAAAAAATTGAGATAAACACAATCAGTTCCTCAGAAAATACTATTTCAACATTAGCTGGAAAATTCACTTGCAGTATTCTTGTGGATTTCTGTCTAAAGATAGAAGAATTGTGCATATAACCTCAGCATGGTTAAACCGGAAGGAGGGGGCCCCGTTGCTCGCAGGTCGTCCCATCAGTTACTGTGGCAAAGCAACCAATTATTTTTCACGAAATCAGCGGAAATAGAAGGATAGGAGGAAAAGGCTGTAGAAGATGGAGAAGAAATCGTAACTTTTGACCTAAAATCGCTTCTTAAGTGCATCCGTTTATAGGAGAAGTGAAAGTCGTACGTTCGATTTTTGTTGAGAGGAAGATTACCGAATGCATTAAATTTAGAGGGTGTTTGGTAGATATTAAAATCAGATTAAAATTGAAAATATAACCATTATTGTTGACTTTTATTAGACGGGTGAGATCCAATAACGGTCATATTTTCAATTTTAATTGGATTTTAAGCCGTACCAAACAGGCTATTAAAATCATTCATTAATTACTCATTCTCTCGATAAAATAGTATTACACATAAATTCAAAAAAAATTCTTACTTTTTAACCATATATTTTTTAAAAATACAATTCCAAAATCAATAGTTTTTTTTTTCAAATAATGGAGCTCAAACAATGAATGTGTAGTAAGAGGAGAGAGAGAAATAAATTAAAATTTAATGAAAGCAAAAAATGCGCTAAATGGAAATCCGCATTTTTCCTTGGTTATTAATTATTCTAGTCTCTATTAATGTTTTAGACTGACCATAGGATCGATGAAAAAAGGTAGATGTATAGAAATTTTTTGCCAGAAAACCAACAGAATCTCACATGGGATATGGGCCGCAGGTGAATAAAATATCGAAAAAAATGCCGGGCCCCAACTATGTTTGTATTCTGTGGATTTTTTGGCCAATTATTTTCTGTACACACAGCTTGACTATATGATCGTTTCTGTAGACAAAATGAAGGCAAAGTCCATTCCAAATACTTCGTCAATCCGAAGTTCTCTCGAATGCTAGCCGCCACATTCATTTCAGTTGAGTTGTGAAAACAACGTTATAAAGGCCGACATAAATGATCGGAACTAATGTCTCACGAGAAATTAATTGCTTCGTTACTGCATATTCAATTGAACACGTGATTAAATCACTCATGCATGAGCTCGAGAAACCTTTTTTATACAAGATTTTTCGTAAACTCGTTACTGCATACTCAGTCGAGCACACATTATTAAATCTCCCATACATGAGCTAAAGAAACTTTTCTTATACTGGGTTTTCGTGAAGCGAGCACGGGAGCTTGTTGTGCCACTCCGTCTAAGGTAAAATTTGGTATGCTTGTCTTTTTTGGTTGTACAATTCTACATTCCTAGCATATTTGGTAATCAAGATTGAACAAACGAGCTAAATTTTAACTCTTTTTTCTTATCCCAGCCCATTGAAATTTTTATAGTACGTATTAACCTGTTTTGTAATCCGGTCATGAATCCGTCCCTGGATCTTGTCCAACAAAATGCACCAAACAAGCACCATGTGCTTATAAACCTATATTACATACTTGACCATGGTGTTGAAGAAAGCAATTTTATTAATTGATGAGAATCCGTTAACACGAGACACTGAGTTAAAGTTATCGCATACATATTCTTTACTCTCGTGTCTGAAACATCACTTCAAAGATAACGACGTAATAGTAAATAGTTTTGCAAACATATACACACAATGTCTTGGGAAGATATGATAACGCGCATTAGCCAATCAAAAAGCACGACATTTGATGGCACGCCGATGATGAAACTTCTCCGAGTCTCCTATCTATTTGCCATCTTCTTCATAGTAATTGACAAGTTCACACTCGTCTATCCATTCGCTATAGCTGTAGGAATAGAATTTTAGTGAGATAAAAAAGAAATTGAGAAATTTTAACAGTTCAATATGAATTTACATAGATGCTCCATCTCTGACTTACATATCTATAGGCTCAGTCAAAGCTGCAAAAAATTAAATTACAAGGTTAATTCAGACAAAGTAATTAAAGCATGAAATTAATTAATAGAAGTAAATAAAATCAACAGAGGCTCAATAATCTAATGGGCCGTCAATCACCCCCACACCCAGTTTTTTCTTTCTTGCTTTCTTTCCATTTTCTACAAGTCCGTCGTTCCCAAAATTTCTGTATTCTCTTGAACTACACCTTTTACGGTTTTACCTTTCACATCTGCCCTCAACTCTTCACATTTTTCTGTGTTTTGAGCTAGCTATCTTCATAATTCAACATCTAGAGTAAAGGCTACAATCACAGAAGTGTTTCGACTGGTTTATGATGATTTGTACGGCATCCAAGAGAGAGAGAGAAAAAAAGTTAGGACTACAGCAACTAATCTATCTTTTATACTCCTAACCTGATATCCATTTAACAAATGACGACAATCATAAGCCATTTTGGCATATCCAAACCGAGAATCCTAAAAGTTAGCTAATNAATCCGAAGTTCTCTCGAATGCTAGCCGCCACATTCATTTCAGTTGAGTTGTGAAAACAACGTTATAAAGGCCGACATAAATGATCGGAACTAATGTCTCACGAGAAATTAATTGCTTCGTTACTGCATATTCAATTGAACACGTGATTAAATCACTCATGCATGAGCTCGAGAAACCTTTTTTATACAAGATTTTTCGTAAACTCGTTACTGCATACTCAGTCGAGCACACATTATTAAATCTCCCATACATGAGCTAAAGAAACTTTTCTTATACTGGGTTTTCGTGAAGCGAGCACGGGAGCTTGTTGTGCCACTCCGTCTAAGGTAAAATTTGGTATGCTTGTCTTTTTTGGTTGTACAATTCTACATTCCTAGCATATTTGGTAATCAAGATTGAACAAACGAGCTAAATTTTAACTCTTTTTTCTTATCCCAGCCCATTGAAATTTTTATAGTACGTATTAACCTGTTTTGTAATCCGGTCATGAATCCGTCCCTGGATCTTGTCCAACAAAATGCACCAAACAAGCACCATGTGCTTATAAACCTATATTACATACTTGACCATGGTGTTGAAGAAAGCAATTTTATTAATTGATGAGAATCCGTTAACACGAGACACTGAGTTAAAGTTATCGCATACATATTCTTTACTCTCGTGTCTGAAACATCACTTCAAAGATAACGACGTAATAGTAAATAGTTTTGCAAACATATACACACAATGTCTTGGGAAGATATGATAACGCGCATTAGCCAATCAAAAAGCACGACATTTGATGGCACGCCGATGATGAAACTTCTCCGAGTCTCCTATCTATTTGCCATCTTCTTCATAGTAATTGACAAGTTCACACTCGTCTATCCATTCGCTATAGCTGTAGGAATAGAATTTTAGTGAGATAAAAAAGAAATTGAGAAATTTTAACAGTTCAATATGAATTTACATAGATGCTCCATCTCTGACTTACATATCTATAGGCTCAGTCAAAGCTGCAAAAAATTAAATTACAAGGTTAATTCAGACAAAGTAATTAAATCGTGAAATTAATTAATAGAAGTAAATAAAATCAACAGAGGCTCAATAATCTAATAAGGCCGTCAATCACCCCAACCCCCCAGATTTTTCTTTCTTGCTTTCTTTTCATTTTCTACAAGTTCGTCATTCCCAAAATTTCTGTATTCTCTTGAACTACACCTTTTACGGTTTTACCTTTCACATCTGCCCTCAACTCTTCACATTTTTCTGTGTTTTGAGCTAGCTATCTTCATAATTCAACATCTAGAGTAAAGGCTACAATCGCAGAAGTGTTTCGACTGGTTTATGATGATTTGTACGGCATCCAAGAGAGAGAGAGAAAAAAAGTTAGGACTACAGCAACTAATCTATCTTTTATACTCCTAACCTGATATCCATTTAACAAATGACGACAATCATAAGCCATTTTGGCATATCCAAACCGAGAATCCTAAAAGTTAGCTAATACTGCTAACTCGGCAAAATATATTAAAAGGTACACACCTGTCACAGTGGTGCTAAAGCTCTCTTGGCAAATCCTGCACGAAGCCTCGCCAATCAAGTTCTTCATGTCACTGAAACAGAAGAAAGTGGTGTCTCACAACAACAAAGATTACTAGAGAAGGAGATAAGGACTGGAAACAAATGCTGATAAATATAGAACATCACTTCTGCTATTTCTTGCATTCATTGCACTCATAAAAAAAGCAAAAAGACCGATAAATTACATCCTCTTCTTTTAAAAAAAAAAAAAAAACTTGGTCCCATTTTTCCATTCCTTACTCACCAAAATGCTAGAGATTTGGCAAGATAAACAAAATAGACATCTCCTTGACTTTATTTAACATGGGACATCCACATAGACTTGAGAGGACTTCTTACATAATCTTAAATGATTTGAGGTCCAGAAGTAATGGTGCTTATATTCAGAATGAAAAAGTATATTATCTGCACATTCTCCCACATTGTCATACAGGTCAGAGGGAAAAGGAAAATAGCTTCGTGAAACACTTACATGCGGCATTCCACACTGTTCCCATGATTGCAGAAGGGACAGCTGAAAACAGTATCAAGTTTGTCCATTCTCTTCTTGGGTGGTGGCTTTGACTTGGCCTTCCTCTTACCCATCTCTCAGTTGAAATATTCTCCTTCAGTACTGTTGACAAACCAGATATCGTAACTAATATAAATCATTCGGAAGATTACTAATCCATAGATATACAGCTTTAATGAAACACGTAAAAACATGTTCAAGAGACAGGAGTAGATAGTACTAGAATTTACAATGCACAAGGTTTTAAATTCTTTTTCTTCATTATTGTTGTCAGTGTGTCTACTACAGCGTACCAAACAGGCAAAAGTGGAACTATATTTTCTCATAATTTGAAAGCAAAATTCAAAAACAAAATTGCAGGCCCATTCACCAAGATGGTAATGTAATAAACTAAACAGCAATTAATATTTATGGATTTGACAGAAGTAAGCTGGTGCCTTTTAAGTTCAACACACGGCCTTCAACTCAAAATCAATGGTCAAGACTCGACTGCTGTAAACAAAACCCACGAACTAACAAATTCTACTAAATAAATTAAGAGAAAAAAATGCATTAAAAAAAAAGTGAAAACGTCTTCAATTTCTTTGAAACAAACACGAAATATTCTAGTTCCAACAAAATTAAAAGCATCCTATCTTGCATTAAAAATTCGAAGAAATATGAATCATTTGTCAAAATCAGTATGTTTTAAATAGAATCAACATAGATTATAAATTATTATCCAAAATTAGCGCAGAAAAATTAAATAGCGATGAGAATTGGAGTTAGACGCATCGATTAACCGATAACAGAAATCTTCAAAACTAAGTAACTATAGAAAGGAAATTGGAACGAAATTAATATGATCAATACATACGTATTCATGAAAATACAGGAAAAAGAGAAGAATATACCGAAAACCCTAGAAAAAATTGTGCAAAAAAGTCAAAAAAAAAAAGTTAGAAAACAGGGATAAGCTTTACCTTACAATTCCTTTTGACTGTTCCACAGGAATTCTACCAAATACCGCTTGCGCTAAGATTTGAGAAGAAGGGGGTGAACTAATTTATAGAGGGGATTCGTTCTATTGTCGAGCGACTTTTTCTGTTGCCAGATTGATGTACAAGTTCTGCTCCACGATGTATAATTCAAGGATGCATTCCTTCTAGTGGCGGTCATTATCTTAATTGTGTTACGACGTCGTTTCTTTGTCTGTCAAATCCAAGTGCGTCTGTTACTACGTCGTTTCACTGTCATCACCTTCACAGTATAATTGCAATGCCTTTGTTCATTTTCACAGTTACGTTACTAATTTTTTAATCACATTATTATCCCCAAGCTTTCATTAGTTGACACATTTTTCCCTGTTAACGTCTTCTTCAACAGAAATTCATATAACAAGAAAAATGAGAATGAGAATGAGAAAAGTTAAATACGTAAATTCGACAGTAAATAAAAGTGTAATTTCAATATAACTATCCTATAGAATTTAATTTATTACACAATAAAGATTCTTCATAAATTTAGAAAGTCCCAACCTTTCATAAGTGTGATATCCATGTCTTTAACATTTAATTTGTGTCACTCCATGCCCTAATTTATATCGTGCATACTATATCCCAATTCAAATAAAGCGCTTGTTTGGAGCAGCTTTTCAGGGGAGAAAAATTCATTTTTGGACCGTTGCAAGCCAAAATCAGCCATCATTGGTGACTTTTGCTCTCAAATTGAGTTCTACCTGATATTTAAACGGTCAAAAAAAGTACTAATAATTGAGAAGAAAAAGCTCCATCAGACAAAGCCAAAATGTCCAAATAAACGTTAAAAGGTCACGCGCTTTGTACGTGATGAATGATCGGTGATATAACTATCCAAAAATAGTATCTCTACACTTTATTTCAAAGTAACTAACAAATTGTGAGAGAGTAGTATTCAAAGTGGATGAATTTACTTTAGACTATTATTCCACCAGGCAATTATCAAGTGCCTTACATTCTCTATTTAGACATTCTTTTTCGACCTAGGACACTTTACACGCCATATCAAAAGGTTGGCTCGATGACACAAAGTGAAGGTTGGAGGCATACATATCGAACTTGAGAAAGAAAAATTTACTTTCTACATTTTGCATAGATTAAAAATCCCAAATATATTTTTCATTCATTCAAGATATATTAAATTTTAGAGCTAAGTAACACTATTTACGAAAAAGTTATTCGCTATTCTATGATTTTCAACTATGCAAACACAATAAATAATTTTAACCACACATACGTAACAAAAATTGATCAAAAACTTTAAATAGGGGGCACGAACGCAGGCACATCTGGCACACGAAAGCACCAATGCAGGCACATCGTGGTATACACAGTAACGTTATAAAATTGTGCATATCAGTGTTACTTAAGTTACAACATCTGCAAAAGAATTCAACAGCAGAATTCAACCGAGCAGTTCAGTTCTCTTCTTTCTCCTAGAACTTCTGCATTGATGCAGCTTCCTTTCTTCACTGGTTTTAAGAGTTTTCACATTTCCGATCAGGCTTTAGATATGCTTAACTGGTTCTGGTGTAAATATGGTTGCACGGCATATTGAAGCTACGAAGAAGCTACAACATTTTCTGATTCTCAGTGCTTCAACTTCTTTTTCTGTTTCCGTTTTTTCTGTTTTTCCTTCAGCCTGATGAAATCCTTGACGCTGTGTTCCCATTGTTTTCTGTTTTTCTGATAAAGTAGCATTGCGGCTCTAGCATCTTGTATCTGAATATGACATGAACACGAAGGGAGTAAGCCACCATACAGAAGTTTCAATGAGTAGAATTACTGGCATTCAAGATGAAAATCCACAAGACACTAGAAGAAAAAAGACGAAGGTGAAAGTATATAGATGAGAACAGAGATAATTATATAAAGTTTTCCAAGTTATAAAATGAAATGATTGGATTAATAGTCTAAATCGATGTGTAAATCAGTAAGTGTATCATACGATAAAACTTCAAAAGAAAATGAGCAATAGATCATATGTCAGACCCACCCTTGGTTGGGATCACACAGGAAATATTTGCCCTTTTACAGGTCGAGGATATTGCACTATTGCAGTGAATTGTTGTCTCCAAGTCAAACCCATTATTTTTGTGTATGAACTCATATGTTCCATAATCGTGTTGAGCTCGATAAATTCTTCCACACTCCATTGGCAATTGCCACAAGAATTGCTTACAGTTCCAAATGTAGTTTTGAAACTGTTGAAAAGATCCGTCCAGACTGATTGGCCAAATCAAACTACTTCGAATCAATTTAATTAAAAGCATAATGTGTAAATCTATTCAACCAAATGTTTTGTCCAATTATTTCATACATGATACCACTGCTGCTGAACATATTCAAAAGAAGTAGAGCAGAGAAATATACGCATTGGTGACATGCAGAGAGCCAGTAAATAGAAGAGAAGGTACTTACTGGGCAGTGTTCGCCATTTTGAATCTCAACATCAAGAAATTGGGAAGCGAGATTCTTTAGTGAGCGACTTCGTCCTTCCCTAATTCATCAACCACATACCACAATGAAACACAGCTATAGTTATTGATCAAGTTCTGAAAGCTTGAAATAGTTAATATAATCAAGTCAGAAAGCCAAGCAGTACTTTAGAAAAGGTGTATACTCTGATGTATCTCGTATGTCCTTCTTCAGATGACTTAACAACATTGCCTACACAGAAAATTGAATCCAGGTACTCCAAATTGTGACTTAACATTAGATTGATGTCAGAGATGCAAATTTTATTTGTACAAATACTCGCCTTAAGATCATTGTGCAACGCATGACCAACAAGGATCCTTCCCTTTATCAAATCTGCTACCTTTTTCTGAACAGCATTGAAATTCTTTGCTGCAAGTAACATCAGAATTCCGCACAAGAAACATAGTGAAATTAAATTAAAAAAAAGGAAGCAGAGTAAAACACTTCAGTACGCTTGATGTTTACATTAAGCCAGCTGCAAAAATTAAAAAATAAAAGAGCTTCAAATATACAAGACTACAACTGGCAGTGATTAATAAAACTCCCAGCGTGCCAACAATGTAAAAAGAAAAAAACAACTTGGTAACATGGTTACCACGTCTGTCTCATCAAACTGACAGAACAACTGGATTAAAAAATACTAGTAGATAGATGCCTTGTTCATGCACCAAGAGGGTAAAAATGGTGAAAACTCAACTCTCAGCAAGCACATTACTCACATAAACTAGAAAGGGGATTAAAAGAAAACTATAAGCAGTAATACCAACAAGGATCCTTGATATGCATGCATAAGCTAGAAAACGAAAGTGGGAGAGCGAAGAAGGAGGTTGCATATGCTGCAAATATTGCAGCAGATTTCAAATGGAAAAATCAGCACATTTTGAAAATTGATCACTGCAGTATCTTTTCCAAATGTTAGGCACTAATCATCTTACCCAAGCTGCTAGTGGAGCAAATAATTTTAATTCCGGAATGGATTTTTATCAATTTCATCAAAGGTAGCCCTGGCCCATACCTTTCCTCAAATCACGAGGTCGAATTCCACTAATTTTTGTACGGAAGTCAACTACATGCTCCAAAGGACGAACATACTCATCATATATAACATTTCCCCATTTATTTACCTGCAACATATTAAAGTCATTAATAACAAACAACTTTGAAAAGCAAATCTTGAAACAAGACACAATATATTACAATTCTTCCAGCATCTGAAAGCAATAGAATCTATTTTGTTTCTTAAGAGTCATAAAGAAATATTTTCAGTGCATTCTAATTGCAAAATAAAATCAATGCTCAAGGTATTTTAATGTTACAGTAAAGTTAACAGATGACTGGGAAGAAGATGAATATGAAAACTACCAGTGTGACTCGTCCAAGAGCACTCTTGTTGCCTAGAGAGCTGACACCAACCATTTCACAATCCATGGCCACTGCATCTGTGAGACTGTCATGTAGTTGATAAGCATGGAACGTGATGAGGTAAGTTCTATGTACGAAAGCATTAAATATCAAACAAAGCATAAAGAAGAACTGTCATAAGCAGCCAAGATTTGAACAGGTTAAAAAAGTATAACGGCTACCCTATGTTTTCAACCCAGAACCGTTGCTTATTGTCAATTACCTTTCTATCCACTCTTGTCTTCATCCAAAAAAAAAATAATAATAATAATAATAACTAAAACAAATCCCTTCTTGACAAATCTGAATTAGGAAAAAATCTTCTGGACAAGCAATGTGTACTCGTTTGGAAACTGGAAAATCATGGGTACATTGACTTCATCAAACGCATTCTTCCTCAATTTCATGTTATGTCCTAGAGTACAACAAAGTAGTTAACATTTTTATAGTCAGCTTTTTATAGCACTGGTTCATATATAAATCAGAATAAGAAATTGAGGTCGGTCGGTCAGTCCATCTTCGGGGTTGCATTCATCCGAATTAAAATCACAAACAAACAAAAAGCATTTTTCTAGTGTCAAAACTAAACAAAAAGAAACAAACAGATCGAGAAAGTGACTTACCTGCAATCAGAGGAAGTGGGAATCAAAGGATTAGGTTTTACAGCTTCAGAATTCTCATTCGACCTCTCCTTCCGCTTGCCTATAAAAATCAAATCATAGAAAATAAATAAATAAATAAATTATCAAAAAGAAAACGAATTGGGCTATACCCAAAACAGTCTTTTCGGTTGCTCCTTCCGATCTCTGTGAATGTTTCGAAAAATGTTTCTTGGAGCCATTGCTTTTAAGTGTCTGCAAATCAATACAATGAATCAACTAAGAGAAAGTGAACTGCACAACTATATATAATAACAATATTTGTATCAGGGGAGAAGATTAGAGAACATGCCTCGAGGAGCTGAGCCCAATTAGGGTTCAAATTACTCGCCATTCTACCTCCTATTCGGCGAATTGGCAAAACTAAGGGAGGTGTATTGGACTTTTAACACCTTTTGAGGTTTAAGAAATTTAGGGGTATTCTAAGAATCTTTTATGTTTTGGGTATTCAAATTGTTAACTTTTAAGCAAGTACAAAAATAATTATGTAAATTGAATTTTATATATATACTAGGTGAAAACAACGTGCAATGCACGTTTGCTTAATTCATATTTAATTTATTTGGTCGAGAAAAAATCTTTTATTAATAAAGATGTAATTGTTTTGGGTAATTAAATAACTGATAATGTAATTGATAAATAATTACACGCGATATATTAAAAAAAGAGCATTATTAGAATCTATGGAATGGTCCTATGAATAAACATAGCTCAATA